>JASDQU010589370.1:16165-53846 GCA_032191745.1 Picea mariana | reverse complement strand
TAGTATTAATAGTTAAAATCTATCTATGAATCTGTATAAGATGCAGTCATCTTGATCTTTCCATACCTATTTCTGCTTATATTATAAGCGTTAGACACTTTATTAATAGTAATAAAACTGTCTCCGTTAGACACTTTATTAATAGTAATAAAACTGAAAATTAATAATATCAAAACTAGAAATTAATCGTATTAATAGTTAAAAATCTCTTTCAAAATCTATCTAAGAACCTGTATAAGATGCAGTTATCTCGATCTTTCCATACCTATTTCTGCTTATATTATAGCCTTAGACACTTTACCAGAAGTCCTGGTGCCTCTTGCAATTTTTCTAGCTTTGCTTTCTTCTTGCTGAGTTTTTTAGCCCTATTTCATGTGATGTGATCTGAGTCTTGGTATTCTTCTTTCCATTCTTGTTCTTATCTGTACTCAACAAAAGTAATAATTTTTCGTTTTCTAGAGTAGGTGCTCTACTCTCTTGTCCAAACAAGTGTTTCAAGTCTTGCTGTGTTCTTTCAACTTCGACGTTGGTCCTCAATAGCTTCTATTGGTCTTCTTGTTCTTTCGGTAAGTGTGCTATTCTCCTAGCAATGAAATCTCTCATTCATAAATTTTGTTCTTTCAGTAAGTGTGCTATTCTCTTAGCCATGAAATCTCTCATTCATAAACTTTGGATTTAGCATTGCCTTAGGAAGATGAGCTATAACAGCTGAAGATTATTACCTTTTATGCTTAAAGATGCTCAGAAGACTACACCATTATAAATTATGTTCCTGTTATGCCTTTTTCAGTTTTTCATTGTAACAAGCCACAGATACACTTTATTACAAATCGAGACTGAATTAACTAACCGTATTGGAAATTGAGAGTATATAACAGAAAGGATATATATATATATATATATATATATATATATATATATATATAATATCGGTGAGGAATATAGAATATAGAATTTGCCAACTGAGGAATAGATCCATTTCAGAGTATCTCATTAAATGGAGGAAACTACCGGCTGAAGATTCCACTTGGGAAGATGAGTATTTTATACAGAAGCATCTAGAGTTACTCAAGCATTGCGAACAACACTTGTCTCAAGGGGAGGGGCATGTTAATCCCTAATATTGGATCATTACCCCTTAATTGGGGCATATTATATTAGTAATGTTATTTTATTTATGTTGGCTTTCGGCCATTAGTTGCAATTATACCTCCTAGTCTCCTATATATACCAAGGAGACAATTTCATTTTGAATCATCTTGTACTTGAACATTTAAGTGGGGTAAAAGGAGGTTTCCCCCTCGAAGAGGCTTATTATATGAAATTATCTCTTTTTCAAGGCGTTGAGTACTTTTTTTGAGGATTTTCTATGTTATATTGATATTTGGTTCTTAACATAACTTTTACATATGATCTTTGTTTTAGGCGTGTGATAGCCCATTCTAAAGGTATCATCGAGGACATTCATTTTGGGGGATCAATCATGCCTTTGGCTATCATTGAGAAGCACAATCCCAAAAAACCTTCATTTAGGCCCTCAAAATAGCCCGAAAGTTAAAAACTGCTAAACATAGTAAATTGCCAAAATTGCCAAAAAACTATTTTGAGCCAATTGGAAAAGGTGGGTGGCCACTGATATCCACTTAGATCAATCATACCTCCTTAGGAAGAAATGGTATCCATTGCGTTGAGTACCTAGGGGAGAGGAAAAAGCATTTGCTGAATCTGAATCTTGGTGAGCTACTTGCCTTGCTGGAGATGTCTCGCTGCTTAGTTTGTGAATTCTTTCATGAACCTGTTGAGGATGAGGTTTTTCAACAAGTCGAGCTACATGAGAGGAAAATGTGAATAAGGAATATTTGTGCTTTGTTACAACCTTGTTGACCTTCTTCTGTTGGATACAAGGTGCCCGGGGAGAGGTTCTAGTGGTTTCAGTGTCCTTTTGTTCCCCCCTTCACCCACATCTGTGAATGAAAAAGGTGCTCCCCCTCTTCAGAATCTGTTGGTTCTTCTTGTTGAATTGTTATGGTCATAACAATAGCAGTGGGGTCTACGTCGATGATATGTGTTTTATTAGTATTTTCAAAATCAGTTTTTGAATCAAAGTTTGGCTCCTTGTCTTTGATATCGGCCACCAATGACTATTTTGAGCGACATTCATTAGTGTTGTGCCAGGGGATTTTGTGGAAATCGCACCATTTTCCGGTGTCCTTCTTTTTCTTTCTGTGACCCTTCTCTTCCTATGGCTTGGAATATTTTTTGAGAGACTATTTGTTGGGGTCRTCTTTGTCATACTTTGGTTTTTTTGGATTTGTAGACCTGAACTCCCATTTGTTCTTAAATTTCTACTCGATTTTAACAACATATCGATAAGCAGCACCGAGTGATGAGATGTCCAGAAAATCCATTTTAGTTTAGATGTATCTRTGTAGAGCCCCACAGTATCTCATAACCAAATGTCATTCAGAGTCTTTGATACCCAATTTGGTGAGTAAGGTATGGAAGGTATTGGTGAACTCTGGAACTGCTTGGCCCCTCTCTGTCTGCAGTGTGGTCCATCTCATGTACTGGTCCTCATAGTTGCAAACAGGGTAATACTATTCCTTTACCGTATCCACACGAAAATCCCAAGTGGGCTCGACCCCATATATTCTAGAATCCTTTGTGGAAGTTTTCTCCCAGTAAGTTTCCCACCATTGTTTGACATGGGGGAGATATTTAAGGACTGCGAAGGTGATCTTTTCTCTGTCGAAAACATTGTGAAAAGAGAAATAACCTTCTAGCAGATTTAACCATTTTTCTCTGGCTTTTGCATCTATCTATCCTTCAAATACAGGAATATCAAAATTAACTTGTACCTTTAAAGGCGAGGTACCTCCAAAGTGTACCTTTGATGAATATGCTCCTATTTCTATCGACAGGCATTGAAGGATGTGGGAAAAATTATCCATCATTTCGTCCCTCTGTCATGTGAGAACTTGCTCAAGCAACAGATAGATGGGATTGTCTGCTCCATTATTGTTCTTTTCTTTCACCATTGAGGGTTTCTTGGGTGTGAGAGAGATATTTTCCTCAAGAGATACAAGCTCAAGACCCAAATTTCTATACTTGGACCTCGTTTGGGACATGCACCGAAAAACAATAAAGAGCAACCCACTCTGATACCACTGATCCAGATTATTTTTCAGCATGAAATGAGTGCAAAGATATAATAAATAATTGCATAGAGATATCATAAATATTCAATAATATAATAGGAATGTATCATATATGCAACCATAAACACATATATATAGTAATACATGATTTCCATTAATGAAATAAATGTACAAAAACTGTAAAAATATAGAGTCAAGGACTCAGTAGAATGGTGACATCTTATCTCTAAGAAGAGATGTGGCAGCTACTCGCATTTGCAAGAAGATGATTACAATGAGGCTTTGAAGTCCTTTTTACAATAGAAAGGAATTCCAAAACCCCTAGACATTCCAAAACCTAACCCTAGGAGATGAAGCGCCAAAAGTCATGTGGGCCCTGTTTTCCTGGGGTCATAACTTTTACATATGATCTCTATTTTAGGCTTGTGATATCCCATTGGAAAGGTATCTTTGAGGATATTCATTTTTTGGGCTCAAACATGCCTTTATATATCATTTTGAAGCTCGATCCCCAAAAACCTTATTTTATGCCTTCAATAGTAAATTGCCAAAATTGCCAGAAAACTGTTTGGAGCCAGTTGGAAAAGGTGGGTGGCCACCAATATCCACCTAGATCATGCCATGAAATTGTACAGACTTGGTGTTTTACAAATTTATCTTTTCTCCGACCTCTCACTGCCTTTCCATTTCTGTAAGCTGATCTTGGGACTGTAAAAATTGTAGGGGGTTAACTGCAACAAGTTATGGGCCTTTCTATGGTTCCTTTTCTTATAACGTTTTTTCCCTCGGGTGCTCGTACCTCCTAATAATTGCACCATGAGGTGAAGGATATGATTACACTCATGCATCAATGCTCTATTTCTTTCCATTATTCTTTCCTTACCTCTCAACTCATTGTAACCCTTCCTACCATATGTATTATCTACATTTCTATACTCAAACCTTATCCCAAGAGCTAAGATTCACACAGCCTTATCCTCCCTTGTTCCTATACTTCTCTTCTCATGATTACCTTCCATATTTCCTGAGTTATCTCTCAATCTAGCCTCTAAATACATACTCATTCTTTGTACCACTACTTGCCATCCCTTCTCGATCCCTTTTACTCTCATAATGAGATATAAGGCCCAAGTGTTTGGATAGTTAGGCTTCACCTAGGTCCCACACTAGGTCTGAATGCCCCTTGCATGCCCCGATGTGAATATTGTCTTTGAATATGGAACTATGATCCAGGTTTTCTAGGTGTTCACATTATGATCTAAGTTGGTCACTCAGAATTCCACTACATGCCTGGTCCAATAGACTGTCTCCCATGGTTTCTCCCTCATTTTCTAGTCTGTCAGCCAAATCATTTGCAGATCTACGAATCCATTTGAATTCTATCATGACTATGGTTTTTAAGTTCCTCAAGATCCATTGTAGCATTTGTGCTAGATTCTAGTGTCTTATCACCTTACCAATTATGGTTTCACATTGTAGTTTTCTTGCTTGTTGATTATCAGAGCCGAGTCTCCCTTGACTATGACACTAGTAAGGACTTTTCTAATAATAATATATAGACCATGTTCTAAAGATCTAAAATCAGTTGAGTTGTTTGTGTTTCTGTCAATGACATCTGCATAGAGTCAGATAATGTTTCCCCCACTATCTCTAAACACTCCCGCCGCTCCATCCTTTCCAGGGTTTACTTTGGAACCGCCATCAAAATTCAATTTCAAGAAGTTTGATTGAGGTGGGGACTAGGTGTTTCCATAATTGAGAATACGTGGGACATGAGGGGTAGGTAAGTTACAACTCCAATATTTTAATTGTAACCACAAAAGGATTCAAATGTCTTGGGGAAACGTCATTTTTTTTTGGCACGTAAAGTTCCTGCTCTACATTCTTTCTCTTAATTGTGTTTTGATAGTCTCCACCATCTTTGAGGTCAGGTAACTTTTAGTCCTAAAGAGTCTAATTTTTCTTTTTTTCCAGAGCGCCCAGATGACCATTCTAGGTGTCAATCCCAATCATTGGTTAACCACATTATTTTTAGTTTATCACTCCTTCTAGTTCTTTAAAGTAGATCTAATGTCTCCACTTTACAAGCTAGACATATAATCCATTGAGATGGATTCCCAAGGATTCTCGGGAATAAGAAGATGGGTGTATAATCCTTGCTTATCTATGGTTGGATTGGAAATGGCACATGAAGTGCAAGATATCATATACTTGTTGATGTCCTGTCGAAGTTTTGGCCAATTAAAATGTTTCTGAAGAATGACCATAGTTTTCTCTACACCAAAATGTCCTGCTACCCGACTGTAGTGGGATTCCCAAATCATATTTGCATGCTCTCTTGTAGAAACACAGATATGGCCTAGGTGGCATAAGATTCTGTATTGAATGTGAAAATCAGTGACAGTTGTGCCTATACCCAAGAGATGATATCTGGTGGCGAAGTCTGTATCTTGATGATAAGGTTGGGGCCACTCAGATGCTTCATGTCCAAAGGAATGAAGCACAAAGGTGAGTGCAACCATAGGAGGATGACTGAGGCATTCAATGACATGATTAGAGATACATGTCTTATACTTGATGTTGATATGGAAATTTTGCAGGTAAGTGGACCACTTATGATGGCAGTCATCCTACAATTTCCCCTGTGTCTGCATGAATTGCAAAGGCTTTTTATCAATGCGTATGATCGTATATTTCCCCAGAACGTAATGTTTCCATTGACAACAGGCTTTTATAATGGATTACATTTCCTTTTCATAGGTGGGGTATTTCTATACAGTATCAGCGAGTGTATCACTATGGTATGCCACCATATGCCCACGTTGAGTGAGAACTGCACCCATAGTATAGTCATATGCATCAGTCTCAATCACGAATGGTTGTTGCAGATCGGGAAAGGGGAGTATTTGAGTAGAGCACAAGCGATGCTTTAGATCATTGAATTATCATTGATGCTCCTTCCCACACATTAACTTGACCCTACCACTTCCCTTGGTAACCTGTTTGAGGGACCATCCAATATGGGATAATCCCAACATAAACTCTCCGTAGAAGTTGGCTAGTCCCAAAAATATTTGAAGCTTGATCAGTGTGGTCGAGGCTAACCATTCATGAATGAATTGGATCTTAGTTGGATCAACATGTACCCCATGCTCATCAAAACTGTATCCCAAGTATTGGACCATGTTCATGACAAAAGATCATTTTTCCAATTTGGCATAAATCTTGTGTTGCCACAGAGTGCTCAAAACCTGTTTAATATGTCGCATGTGCTCCTCCCACATTCTGTTGAAGATGAGGATGTCATTCAAATATACTACGACAAAGGAGTTGCTGAAGGGTCCCAATACATCATCCAACAACCTCATGAAAGTGGTTGGTGCATTTGTTAAGCTAAAGGGCATGACTAGCCATTCGTAGAGATCTTATTTAGACTTGAAGGATGTCTTCATTACATCAGTTGGTTCGATGGGAACCTGGTGGTATCCAGACTTTAGGCCAATCTTGTTGAAGAATGTTTCCCCCTTGAGTTGATCAAGAAGGTCATAAATCCTGGGAATGGGGTAGCAGTTCCTGACTGTGATTTTGTTTAAGGATCTGTAGTAAATGTAGAGTCACCAAGTCATATCCTTCTCATGCACCAATACAATCGAGCTTATGCAAGGGGAGGACCTGGGTATGATGTGCCCCTTTTCGAAAAGGTCTCGGATCTGACACTTGATTTTGTCATTATCCATCAATGAGAACTAATAGACTAGTCCATTAGGTAGATGTGCATTGGGGGTCAAATCAATGGATGCTTGACTTGAAAGTGTGTCATTACCCATGTAGGTGAGGCACATATTTCTCTATATTCTTCCACGATCCCATACACTTGATTCTGATGTAAAGAGAGGCGATGTGTAGAGGCCATGGATGTGGTAGTGACCTTCCGGTTACTATGAGAATGGATCACAAAGAGTTAGAACTTCCTGGTCTATGAAATGACTTTACTGCATTTCTTATAAGAGATTAAAGAAATAGCAGTAGGTGGTGCTACCTATGGAAACCTGTACAATTTTCTACCCAAAGTAAAAATAAAATTGCGGGGTCTAGACTCATACAAAACATGATGCTTCCAAAAATATGGTTTTCTTAAAAGAACATCACAAAATTCAAGGGGATAAATATCACACAATATCTCATCTTTGAAAGGCTTGATGCCGTAAGGTAGACGACACTGTTGGTTGACACATAGGTCTCTTCATTGGCAAAGCCAACCAATGGTGTAGGGATGCAGATGCGGTGTCATTGGCAGGTCTAACCTCTTGACGACCTCTCTTTAAATTAGATTCTTCTAACTACCGTTGTCAACAATGAAATGAATCGAATCCCCCTTGACCCACATCTACGAGTGAAAGAGGTGTTCCCCTTCCTCTGGTTATTTTGGTTCGATTGGATGGACTTTGGTTGTAGCGATAATGGAATTGGATTTAACATCAATTATCTGTTTCCCTCCTTCAAGATTTGAATCAGAATCAAAATTGACCTCTGACTCAGAATCCTTCAACTCGGCCATGATGGACTGCTTAGAGCGACATTCTTCGGTGTTGTGCCAAGGAATTCTATGGTACTCACACCATTTTCCTGTGTCCTTATTGATCTTCTCATTGGCCTTCCTATGTTGCAGCTTGGGTTGGTTGTCCTGAGGGTGTCCATATCGACTTGGTCCCTTACTGTGTGGGTTGGGGCTTCTTTTTCCTTGCTTCAGTTGTGAGGTGTTTCCAGATCCAAACTCTTATCATTTCTGCTTAAATTTCTGCTCAATCTTGACAATGTATCTATAAGTTGTTCCCAATGAGGTGATTTCAAACAACTCCATTTATGCTTGAATGTATCTATGCAAACAATCATGTTATTTGAGCACCATATGATTCTTAGAGTCTTTGATACCCAATTTGGTGCATAGGGTATGAAAATTATTGGTGAAATATGGTATTTTCTGGTCCCTTTCTTGATGTAGGGTGGTCCATCTGGTGCACTAGTCCTCATAGCTTCCAACAGGGTAGTATTGTTCTGTAATGGCATCCTGGAAGGAATCCCATGTAGGGGATGCCACAAACATTTTAGATTCCTCCACAGCCCTTTTCTCAGAGTAAGTATACGACCAATCTTTAACATGGGGAAAGACCTTGAGCAGTGAAAAAGTGATCTTTTCCCTATCAGAAAAATTGTGGACTGAAAAATATCCTTCAAGCAAATTCAACCATTTATCTACAACATCTTCATATATTAGTCCTTCAAGTAATGGAATATCAAAATTTACCTGTACCTTGAAGGAGGTTGCATGGCCTCTTTATGAATATGCTTCTCATGTGGGCAGCCATCAAAGGATTTGCATGGAGTTGTCCATCATTTCATTCCTTTGTCATGTGAGGGCTTCCTCAAGCAACATTTTAATAGGATCTCCTACTTAATCATATTTATTTTCATCCCCCATGGTTTTTTGTTGGGCTCAATGCGACCGATCTTGTAATGGCTTGATTGGTTCGAGTCCAACTTCTTGTACCCAGATATTGTCGGAGACATGCACAAAGAAGAATAAATAAAGAGAAGACTACTCTGATACCACTGATCTGGATTTAGGAGCAGAAAAAACTAATTAATAGACTAAATACAATAAACACAAAGATATAAAGAATAACACAAATATCCAATGAACAATATATTCTATTAAATAATGAAATAGCTTGAAACTGTAAGACTGCAAAACTGAAACACTTGCTTGAATGGTGGTAGTTATCTTTGAGAAGAGATGTGGCTACTATGCTTATTCGTATAATAAAAATGGATTGCAATGAGGATGCTAAGGACATTTTTATATTACTCAAGAATTCTAAAACCCTAGAAATCCAAAAACCTAACCCTAGAAGGTGAAACACCAAAAATAATGTGGGCCCTATCAGTAAGTTGGTTTAATTTGGTACCTTAACTTCCCAGGGTCATAACGTTTGCATACAACCTCCATTTTAGGTGTGTTATAGCTTGTTTGAAAGGTATTTGAGAGAGATACACATTCCACCATCAAACTCTAACTTTGTTTACAATTGGACTCTAGAGATCCAAAAAAACAACGTTTAGGGCCCCAAAATGGCCTTGGAAGTACAACAAGATGTTTTGACATGAAACATACAAAATAAGCTAGTTGGATTAGGCGATAGGCCACCCATATCCACTTGGAGGCTATGTGGGGCTTCAAACAGCTTCAGAAGTGTAGAACCCACAATTACAAATCATTACAAAAGAACGTGATGAACAAAAACAGACACGATGAGCCAGTTGGAATAGTTGGGTGGCCACCAATATCCACCTGGATCATTGTCAAAGGCCCAATCCGGTCCGAGAAATGTTAGATATGACTAGGTATTATCCATGATATTAATGACCTCAAATTTAGCTACATTTAACACTCCATCTATGATAACATTTACTCCTACCAGTCTCCCTATCGATATTATATTATGTTTGTTTTCCAACCTCAACTAAATAGTTGACCAAAATAACTTGGTTTTCCCCATCATTTCCCACCTTTGTCTTGGAAGAACATTTACTTCTGATCCTATTTCCAAGATGGCATTATCCATGCCATATCCCTGTACCTATGCACTCAACTTGAATTCTCTATTTGTCCTCTTCTTGTGAAATACTTGGTTCAATTCTCTATGTGGCATAGGTGCTTCTCTATATTGAGTGCACTAATCGTTCTTCCCACATAGTGCGTTCATCGTTGCTTCATCGTTCATCAACTATAAAAAACTCTTTAGAAAATATTTCAAAGTATTTACCTTCACGACTGACCTTTCTGGAATGGTGCGATCATAGACTAATGACATATCATATACTGGTGGTACATTTGACATTGAGGCTATCCAGTCTAGTCCTAGTATTTCCTTCCTATCTTGTTGATATGTCTCTTTCTCTTTATGTGGGTTAAATACTAGTGTAAATTGAACTGCTTTCCTTATCCATTGCTTGATCCCCTTTAATTTTTCCATCGCATATGCTCCAATTCTCATTCCACCATGCGTAATGACAACTACTCTAGGCCAATCGTCACACTCTTTGGCTACTATCATCCATATATTCTCATCTGGTTCTGGTTTTTATTCTAGTTCCTTCTTTCCTCCCATTTCACTATTAGTTGAGGAAAATCCTTCGTCGCATGGTCCAATGCTCTACATTACATGCACGATGTGCAATGAATTGGGCAGTCTCTCTCTAAATGTCCCAGTTGGTTTCAATTATAATAAATTATTGGTCCTCTACCTCCTATACCAAATACTCCTTGACTTTGACCTCTGACGAATCCTCCTCATCCATTTTTTGTGACATTTTCTTCTTGGATTCTGTAAGCATCTGAAGTGTGCTCTCTCATTAAGTCTAATGTGTGACAATCTTTCTCATTGTCTCCTACAAACTTGTGAAAATTAACCAACAAATTCCTCAACATACATTGGTACTTCTACAATAATGGACAAGAAGTTGGATGATTTCCCCATATCTTGCATATTTCACAATATCCCACTCCTCTTGCCAATGGTTTTGGTGCTCCTGTATCCATATACTCTGAAAATGTTGGGCATTCTTCCTTATGATGGCCTTATGTATTACATGTAATACACCAAAATGTTTCATGTTTTTCCTTTACCTTTGCTATTTCTGACGATTGAACCCTTAGTGCAACAAAATATGACTAAACTTGTGCCATCTTCTAAAGGATATTTTTCTAATTTCATCGTAATTCCTAATTCTTTTGGCTATGATGTGACCTTATGATGCATCAAAGGAAAACAAGTTTGTGACAATAAACCTGCAATAAACCATTCTCGATGCTGTTAGTCAGGAATATGAAATGTTAACCTACCCATCACATATTTAAATCTTTGATCACAATCCAAAACTATCTCATTATGTAGTTTCTTAATTTTTTCCATCTCTCTGATATGATGTGACTCGGATTTGAGCTTCCAATATTTGTCAATGTCCTTGATTGTCCTACTAGTGTAGTAGTATGATACTTCATGTACCATAACAATGTGCAACCTCTGAACAATGTAGCTAACTATGTAATATTCATTTTCTGATCCTGGACATTCTTCGCATTGCATATCGTATCGCATACTAATGCAGGAGCATCCTACATCCAAAAAAATGTACATTTGGTAGAGACCTAGGGGTTCTTCATTTTCCTAGGGAATTGATTTCCTAAAGGACTTTGATTGTAAATTTTATGTAATTTCCTAAGTTGGTAGACAATTCTAGAATGTGTGAGTGGATTATATTAATTAATTGTAATCAAATTTTCTTTGGAATAGATATCAATAGAATTATTAGTATGTTGGGAGGTCTTTTTTTGAGTAGATATCATACGGATGGAGAATCCTAAATGTTAGTCTTGTTAGAAGATATTGTGGATATGAGAGGATCCTTAGGGATTTTTTGAGTAAATAGTGGATCTGAACCATAATTGTTTTTAGGATTATTTTGTATAAAATTGTAATCCTTAGAGGCATTCAGGGTTGGTTAGGAAAATAGAAAATCAGACCAAGGGAGGATGGCCAAGTAAAGGTATATTAGGCGAGGAGAGATAGAATAGCTATCATATGATATTGAAGAGGCCTTGAAATAATTATGTATGCTATGTGTACAGTGTGCATATTCGAGTAATAGAAATACTATATTTAAAGTATTAAAGAGGAAGTCTCTATTTCATTGAATGAATATCTATGTCATAGGATTATCAGGAATATATATGTTAAAAGGCCTCTATGTATCTGTGGAATTGTGTGTTGTAGGTCTAAGAATAATCGAGTCTTTAAAGGTTGTCATCGAGGTGATCATCATTTTCTATAAAGGATCGATGATCTTAACCAGTTGTAGGTGTAAAAGGTCGAGGAAGAAGAACCTCATGGAATGAATGAATAACATCATGGATATGATCATCGATCATTGTGAAGGATAGATTATCCTATCCATTTATAGGTAAATGATTATTAATATTCTGGAGGATCTACATGCATCATCCAATAAAAAACATAGTTAATATGTCACCACCAATTCAAGAATGTTCATTATCGTTGGATTCTAAACTAGATTTAATGCATGTAGTCAGATTTTAATTAAGGAAAGACCAAAATAAACCAGTTGTTTTCCCACTACTTGATTAAGTCCCATATGTTGTATTATATTTGAGGACAAGGAATAATATTGATTGTTGATCATACTTAGAGAGGAGAAGATCCATGGTGGAGGTTTATTTCGTATGGTGGAATAACACACAAATTCATTTAGGATGCAGATGCAAAATTATCCTAGTCGTGAAAGGCCTTGACATGCATCAATATATTATTTATTCCCCCTCCCCGCCCCATTAGCATAGATATTCAGGTTGAAACTCATCCCCCGATATTCTTAGCTATCGGTCATGGCATTAGGTCATGTGGTAGAAGTTCTTGAGTGGAGTGAATTACGAGAGTTAATTCATATATAATTAATACAGTTAGTGTACTAGAGAATGAATGGACAAAGAGGATTCAATCGAATGATGTGATCGAATAACTTGAGAGAAACTGAAACTAAGTGTATAAGGTGGGTTTTCTAAAGGGCCTAGGTAAATGAACCTAGTATACATGTGACTCTCATAAAAAAAGGATGCTTGGACAACCTTGTGTGAAGGATGATAGAGAAGCCAAAAAACAGAGAGTTGATTATACTATTGGTATTGACCTTTAAGGTCATCAATTTGGTATCAGAGCAAGTTAATTTACTTGTTTAAGGATGGGAAGATCTTGTTAATTCTCTGTTGAAAAGTTTAACTGAAGGCTACGAGTAGGTGGATTGATACAAAGGATTCAAGTGAAACTGGTATAGAGACATGGTACAGAGACAATCTCTTACTTTGAGAACAAATCAGACATGGATATGGAAACAAATATTGCAGTAAGAGATATTTTATAGAGGAATACACAAGGGAGCTCATATTTGTGAAATATGAAAGAACATGGAAGCTTATATTTAGTGAAATCTGACAGGATAAAGGCAATTGCATAAGGAGAATTCATATTTATGGAAATGTGATAGAACATAAGACAACATACATACAAAGAAAAAGTGATGAAAAGGATTGAAGAGAAACGAATGGGAAATCAAGATCATACATATATCTTGAAGGTTGATATGATGTAGTTTTAATTCTAACTCTAGTTTGATATTGTTCGCAGTTTTAAGAAGACTAAAGAATATTTCTAGCAACCATGACAACCAAGTGAAGTTGTGATAGAGAACCAATTGTGTTATTGTATGAGGAAGAGCATGTGAGGTCTTACAGGAAGCAGTGGCAAAGAACCTTGATAGATCCAACATATATTGGAATAAGGAGAACAAGTGATTCTTCTCAAAGGAAAGTGGAAACTACAGAGCCTAGAGGAGAATTTTTTTCTCAAGAGGTTATAGGGGAGAGAACCATAGATAACAAGAGGTCAATCTCATAGGATATATCTTGATGAGGTAAAGCGCAACATGTATAAATACTTGCTAAAAGAGGAGGCTTGAATGTAGTCCACAGGTGAACAAGTTGAAGTTCACAAAGGAAATGGACACAATGACTACTATGAGCCATTGCAAAGGTTCAGAGGAAAGCCATAGTAGAAAAAGAAAAGATTCCAAAGAAGATAACATAAGTAAGAGGATGATTCAAGAAGATATTGATAGATACATGGATTATTTAAAGTTCCAACTCAGTTACATCAAAATAATGCTACAAAGCAAGGTGAAAGAGAACCAGAGACAAGAATGCAGTATGAAGAAGAAACTGAAATGGAAAATCATTCTATTATTTGAAGAGAAGATAAGGAAAGGATTGGAGGAATTGAATAATTGGTTAAATGCTTTGATGTAGAAGGATAAAATCGGAAGAGATGAGCTTAAATTAAGGCCATTGAAATAAGGATGAGTTCACTATTGTGAACCATAACAGGGAGAGATCCTTGGAGAGGATGATGTTGAGAGAAGACCCATTGAGAGTCTCACATATTGATTGGGGGATGATGAGGATGAGATACTTTCAGGAAGTCTCATGATCTCTTTGGAGAGTTTATATCAACATATGAACATGCTGATAGAGGAATCAAATGAGGATGAAGAGCCTTATGTTTTTAATATTGACAATTTTTGTGCATTTGTAGGTTTAGTAAGTATTGAACCATTTGAAGCTATTAACATTAAGAAGGAAGAAGAAGAAATGTATAAAAACATTTCAAGAAGACAGGATCAGAATTACATTTTGATGGGGGATGAGGCAAGAGTATCTCATAAAGACAACCAAGAAGGAGTAATACATACACATTTTTCTAATGATATTGCTGACAAACAGTTAGAATAAATTATTTTTGCAGATAACACATAAGACATGGCTTATGAATATAGCCAAAGGGAAGTTGAAGAGAAGAATTCTGACGCAATGCTTTGAAATTGGGATAAAGAGGTATACATACTAGAAAGTTTTTTCATAGAACCTGGATCATAAAAGGAAAGTAGAGCCAAAGAGGAAACATGTTCAAAAGTTCCTAGAAGTGAAGGGGAGGTGATTATTGCATTTATCGAGGTAAAAGTAAATTTTAATTTTCAATTTAAATTGGAAATTGCAGGTCTAGAAGAGGAAAATGAACATGAGTTGGAAGTAGCCTCAAGACTATTTCCTAAATGTGAAAGTAGATCTTAAGTTCAACATTCAAAGTTTGTGAATTTTGAGGATGAGATAAGAGTTTGAAGACTCAGTTCAAAATAATTTTAAAGAGAATATGGAGATGTCAATAAACATTGGCATAATTGAAGACAATAAGTAGTAGCAATGGACAAAAACAATAACAAAATTTATTCAAGGGAATGACAACAAGTTTTCAACAAAGGGATAGACTGAACATTGAGATTAAAGAATTGATGATGTTGATGGTGAAGATATATCATAGAATAAATTTGGGAGAAATGACTATATACATCAGTAGAGCAACTGGGGAATTGCAAAATCAAAGCTAGTGGGGCATTGCAGATTGCAAAAGAAAAGCTATTGGGGTATTGCAGATTCGAAAAGCAAAGCTAGTGGGGAATTTCCACATAAGCTATGGAGTCCAGGAGTGTTGCAATAAAAACAACAAGGAAGTGTGACAATAATGAAGCAAGCTAAGATATTCAATATAAAATTTGGGACCTTGGAGGAAACTAGAAGAATGGAGCAATTGAAGGAACTCATGATCAAGATATCATGGAAAGTTTTTTTTTCCTAAGGAGTTTGATGCAGGAGAATCCTTCTTCCAAAATCTTGTACATTTGGTAGAGACGTATGCATTATTCATTTTCCTAGGGAATTGGTTCCCTAAAGGAGTTTGATTGTAAGTTTTAGGTAATTTCCTAAGTTGCTAGACAATTCTAGAATGTGTGAGTGGATTATATTAATTAATTGTAATGAGATTTGACTTGGAACATATATCAAGGGAATTGTGAGTACGTTGGGAGGTCTTAGTGTGAGTAGATATCATAAGGATGGAGAATCCTTAATGTTATGCTTGTTAGAATATATTCTATCCACAATATCCACAATATCTTCTAAAAATACACAAGATCCACAAGATCAAAACCAAAATTGGTTTCAAGATCCTTTTGTATAAAATTGCAAGCCTTAGAGGCACTTAGGGTTGGTCAGGAAATGATAAAAATAGACCAAGGGAGGATGGCCAAGTAAAGGTAGATCTGTCCAGGAGAGATGGAATAAATACTGGATGAGATCTAGGTATAAGATCCCTTGACATACTTATATATGTTATGTGTACAATGTGTATATTTGAGTAATATAAATACTCTATTTCGATTATTAAAGAGGAAGTATCTATTTCATTTAAAGAATATCTTTATCATAGGATTATTAGGATCTTTTTAGAAGTGTTAAAATGCATCTGTGTATATGAGGAATTGGGTGTTGTAGGTCTAAAATGAACCAAGTCTTCAAAGGTTGTCATCGAGGTGATCATCAATCACTATAAAGGATCGATGATCTTAATGAGTTGCAGGTGTAAAAGTTCGAGGAAGAAGAACCTCACAGAATGAATGACGAACATCGTGGATGTGATCATTGATCACTATGAAGTATCAATGATCCAATCGATTTACATGTAAACAATTATTAATTATCTAGAGGAGCTACAAGCATCGTCCAATAAAAAACCTAGTTAAGATCTCATCGCCAGTTGAGGAATGTTAGTGTTCGTTGGATATGGAACTAGATTTAATGCAAGCCGTCATATTTTAATTAAGTAAATCCCACTCCAAACCAATAATCCACCCACTACTTGATTAATAATTAGCCATTGGATTATATCCAAGGACTAAGGATAATATTGATCATTGATCGTACTTAGAGAGGAGAAGATGCAAGGTTGAGGTCTATTTCACATGGTGGAAAAACACATGGATTAATTTAGGATCAGGATGTGAAATGAACGTATCCATAAAAGGCCTTCAAACATGTCAGTATATTATTTATTTCACCCCCCTTTAGCACAAATATTTGGGTTGGATATTATCCCCACGATATACTTATCTCTCAGTCAGAGGATAAGGTCATGTGGAAGAAGTTCTTGAGTGGAGAAAAGGCTGTGAATTAATTCCTCTAACCATTAATATATTCATTATGAGAGAGAAAAAATGGGCAAGGAGGATTTGATTCAGTGATGTGATTGAATACCTTAAGGAGAGAAAATGAGATTAATTATATAAGGTGGATTTTATAAAGGGCTTAGGTAAGTGAACCTGGTATACACATGACTCTAATCAAAGAAGGATCCTTGGATAGCCTTGTGTGAAGGCTTACAGAGAAGCCAAAAATTAGAGAGTTTCTTATATTGTGGGTATTGACCTTTAAAGTCATCACATACAAATAGATGCTTATATGGGTCTTCCATCCCTACTCCCTAGAATTCAGGCATTCAGAATGCATGATATATTGATTCCATTGTATTATGTGTAGTACTTATCTTTGGTGATTCTAATTAACTCAGGTTCACTAAGCTACTTTCACTATTCTTGCTACTATTATGAATTCCTCCACTAACTACAATTCTTGTTTCGAAAGTTTTGGTTTCTGCATCAAATCTTGGTGATGCACATGGGGTCATTGGTTCGACACAGATATAATACAAAATTTCTTCTTCCACTGGACTGCACTAAGAATCCTTTCATTTCTATTTCCTTTCTCTATATGGTTTGATCTGAAGCACTACATTGGGGTATCTTTTCTCAAATACTCTATCCTACTCTTCTCTCTTAGCCACAATCTCCTTCTCACTATACCTAAACCTTTTCCCATAGCACAATAATCCAATATATCCTTCTAAGTCACTATATTCCCCTCTCAAAATCCTTAGTCTATGCAATCCTTATTCATCCTTTTCATCTCTCTCGGATCATCCTCTGGTCATCCCCTAGTCCCCCTATGTGCACGAAGTTACCTAGCAATGAGATTCCATCTTCATGGAATTATTGTCGCACAAAACAATCTTATCCATGTAGACAATGTGTTCAAAAATATTCCATGGAGACCCTTTAAAAATTACCTCTTTGCGACATTATAAGACTTGGTACAATCTATTGCAAACTATGTAATGTAACATCCCAGTACACTATTCAGCCAAAAATGAACTACACAAGAAAATTTATTACTTAATGTATTCAATTGTATGATCAATTCAGGGGTCCAATTTCTCGGAGCCTCAACTCGATATATTCCAACATTATCCACTAGGATTTCTAACCATTAAGTCAAAATTATCAGAAACTCACCAAAGAAGATTTCATTAAGATCGGTAAATACATACCTTTTCAACCATTGTTCATCGTTGAGCCATGGGATTCTACTCTGTTCTTTGGCAAAGACTTTTGATCTCTTCCTTATTCGACCTCCAAAACATTCCCCTCAATTACAGATCCTAGGTTCTAATAAGGAAACCATTTTTTGGCATGTAGTGGGAAGAACCAAGGTTAATCATCGATACACCAACAAAACACTTAGATACCGACCCTTTCGACATCACCTACAAGTAAGTGAAGTATCACCCGAGGAATCTAGAGGGGATTTAGGAACCAAGGTTCTGAAATGATGAGGGGAAGTCAGGCATTCAACATGTTGTTACTATGTGCATAAATTCATCGATTAACAATTAATTTATCATGCAACATATCGTGTGTGAAACATTATTTTACTTGAAATTTAATCATTTACCAGGTACCTTGGTGCGAGACATTATAACATCATATATGAATAATACATTAAAATTACTAAGATTACATCACTGTGCAATATCAATAACATAACCATTCTATGAAACATTCACCATATCGCACACATAGAATCACATGAAGACATAAGTTTTAATGTGGTTCACCCTAATCTGGGCTACGTCCACAATGACTAACTTCTTATATTAGTCATTCATATTCTTCTTACAATTGCACATTTTTCTTACAAAAATATGCAACAATAATCATGATTCAAGCTTGCCTAGCCGTTTTATTACAATGCAAGCCTAACTCTTCAATCCTCTCATCCGAATACTTAACCAAAAAACTAAACTCATGCACAATATTGAACCGTAACCTTTCTTTCTTCCGAACCATTTATCTACCGCGACCCTTTAAAAATTTATACACCAAAATAGGTCTAACTCGTTATAATGTGGATAAAATTTCCCAAAATCCTAACTACTTTCTACCTTTTGCGTGTTGTTCCATCATGTTTCCTTCTATATCACACTTTGACTCTTTAAGTCCACTCCTATTGCATGGTCTAGTCCATATTATAACAATGTTTTATTGTTATAGCGCAGATCCAAAAACTTAACTTTTTTTATCAAAAATGCTTATCCGACAATTGTAGAGGACCATGAAGGATGTCAAGGGTTTGTAGTGAAATCCATGTAATGATTCTATGATAATGGTGAACAAAGTTTTGAGGGTAGAAAACAAATGTGATTATTGTGGACTAACTATGATGCATAAATTGTATGTTTTTTTAAATTGATTTTGATAGTGACAAATAGCGTTTGGATAAATTTTTGTATATATTTAAATCCAAAGTACACCTTAAACCCTGATTCCCATTGAGTGGTTAACCACTTTGTTGGGTTCCTTTTTTCATGAGAGTGAGCAAAAATAGGTCCCTTAACTATCTAGTTAGGCCATCCAAAAATCACAGTAGAGAGTTAGTTGGTCAGTGTCTCAAATAACATATATAAACAAGAAATAAACACCAATGAAATAAATCTAAACTTAAGAAAACAATAACTTGAAATGGATGCAAAAAGAAAACTCAAGAGAGATATACCAAGTAAATTGATCTTCGAATTGATACTCCTTGGAGAAATATGGGAACTTACGAGTCCCCTCTTCCTCCTTGGGAAGGCACTTGAGTCCCCAAGTACAAATTATTCTTTCTACTATCAATGAATAACAAAGGACAATGGTGAAGAAAGATTGATGAGCTACTAAAGAGGAGAGAGCTCTAACACTTTCTATGAATGCTCAAAGCTTTCCAAGAGGAAGGTGGCTTCCCAAAGATAAAAATGAGCAGCATAACAATACTCAAATGCTTCTTATTTTTTGTGTAGAATGGCCCTTTATTTATAGGAGGATGGAAATATTTTCTCATCTAGATATAAGTGTGAATGGGAAGCCCTTGGAGGTACTTCCTATTCCTTTCAGTGATCCCAAGGAAACATTTGAGGGTGATTTTGGGTATGGGGGAGGTTCCCTTCATCCCAAAAGTAGTTGAGGCCTGACCAAATTAATTAATGCACCATTTCATCTTCCACACGGGTATTTAGACTCTCATTTGTGAACTCCAAACATTTTTCATGTTGTACACTATGTTATCCCACGTGAATGTGTGTGTGTGGCTTTGACTAAATGTGCGTAGATTTCCAGAGCCACTTTTGTATAAATTTTTACTTTCTTTCCAAACTGAATGCAATCCTTCCATGAATATTGGTAGTATGATGTGTTTGTGTTACCTATTTCTTCATCCACTATTTTTAGTTGTAGTGAGTGATTTTTCATTGATAACATATGCCCACTGATGTGTGAGGTTAGGAGCATACGTATAGCCGAAATACATCATAGTTTATTTTGATGGTGATACTGGGTAGAAATTGAGAAAACTTGCACATGAGGAGAATCAAGAGTTATCTGTCAAAGGGAGAGGGGATGATGACAAAAATGTTTGTGCAAATGAGGTGGGCATGCCCCACGCTCATATCATGAGATCATTGAAAGGTAATATTAACTAAACGTGTGTATGAAGTAGATATCTAAAGCACCCCGAGAGGGTGAAAATTAAAACCAATGATGTTTTGATGACTGAGGTGGCTCTGAACCGATTGATGAGGGGCTTAGAGGCATTGATGGCCTAATCAAGCTAAGAGTTATTTGGATGCTACTTAAAACTGCAATGGTCGCCAAGTAAGATCCACCACTACATGTGATTATGCTGGCATCAAATGTCATGAGGATCAATGAAATCAAATTGCAATGTGAACTATCTATGTGTCATCTGAGGCCACTCATTATCAATGGAATGAGGTCCAAGATACTTTTACATTTCTCAAAACTTGTTGGGTTGACATGAAAAGTAATGCGACAATCAGAAGCAAATGGTTTCTAGATACTATAGTGATCAACATGATTGCAAAAACTGTAATGGTGCCAGGAAAGGGGTGATAATCACAAAGGACATATGGAATACACATGATTCGAAGACTGCCCTTGGTTGGGGGATGTTTATGGATGGAAACAACCATAATGTAGTATCTGGTGTTAGGGTGGACAAACATATATGGGAAAAATGTGCTGAAGGGGTGAAACTACAAAGGGATGTAGCATAGGCAAAAATATAGAGTGGTATGGGACACGAAGTTCTATTGGTGGCCAACATATTAGCTTAGATACAAATGGCTTGTGGAGTGTGGGGGATTAATGAGATGTGCCAACCAAGGGTAACAGGGGTTGCAATGTGCCAAGGAACAAACTACCATTGGGTGCGATGGAAAAAATCTATTGTACTTGATTGAAACGTAAAATGTTCTTTTTACAATTACCAAATGAATAAATAATGGGGTTGAAAGTATAGGTACAAAAATGGGTGCCCCGATTGAATATGGCTTGGTCGAGATGAGGCACAAGTAGAGAAGGGTGGAGGGTGGCGGTCCCATTGGTAACTTTCTATATTAGGTATATGAATCAAGGGTGATGTTGCAAGTGAGAAAATGATGGTGGATGGTATGGAAGGTTGATGAGAATGAAGACGTGCATTAAATGTAACTGAGAACCTGAAGGTGGGAGTCCATTGGGAGGTGGTTTACATGATCAGGAGGAAGAAATATGAGGTTATTTCTCTAGGATGTAACACTATTATAACTCCCGATGTTAATGGTTAGAATAACATGAGTTTCAATATGCCAAGGGGTAGATAAATGTGGGAGAATTCATAGGGGGGGGGAGAGCTACTGGATGGCGGTACGATAAGGAAAATGGAGGTGATAGTATACCAGAGCCGGGTGGGGAAACCTAAGGATGATTGTCTGGAGGAATGTTTGGGAAATGAAATTGTGAGCAGAGGGTTGAATGGTATGCCAGTTAAAAATATATACCTGAATGAGGCAAGATATTCCATAACTATCGGTGTGAGAAGGGGTCATAGGTGAAGACCTTCACATTCAAACCAAATACCCGATGTGAAACATATCTGCTAAAAATAAAACATGTGTATAACAACTGCATGAGAAGGAAATGTGGATCTAATGGTAGCTAGAAAATCCATCCATGAGGGAGAGGACTTCATGACCAGCACAAACATCGATGACTTGATCGATAAAGGAGGTAGGGAAGTTTTCTAGGGACAATCTTGGTTGAGGTCATGAAATTTGATGTAAAATTTAATGGTGGTTGGTTTTTTATTGACCAGAATAGGGTTAGAAACCCAGGATGTGTATGTAATGGGGTATATGAAGCCATTTTTATATATTTTTTCGATCTCATCTTTGATCGCCATGGATTTGGATCGGTGAAGGGGGGGTTTCTTTTGGAAGAAAGGGGAAATTCCAAGCCAAGTATCAATGCGATGTTCAACAATGGTTGGCTCTAACCGTGACATTTCAATGTATGACCAGGGAAACACATCTCGATATTCTTGAAATAAGGATTTGTATGCTATGATTTTCTCTGGGGAGCATGCTTCCCCCAATGTGATTTCTTCAAAAACATTGGACTTGAATAAAATGTTGATTTTGATGGTAGGTGATATATTGGTCATGTTACCTTCCTCGAACATGTTTTGGGCTTGAGTTGGATTTTTGAACCATTTTATATGGATAGAAGAGATGAACTATTTTTCTTTGATGGTACATACATCGGCGTCTGCGGGCGGGTGGTGTAAATGTGTTGACCTGCACAGAATAGATCTAGTAAACAATGATACACACATTTGCAGAGAGAATTGGAAAAAGAAGAAGAAGGAGAGAAAGAATGGAAAGTATTCTCATTAACCGTTATGAATAATGAATAATTTACACATGATATTCTTTGTATAACTCAATGAGTTCAACTTGAGGTGAACAAAGTCGCCATAGTGGTGGTATACAGTGATCTAGACACACATCAGTAGTTAAAGAAGTGAACTTCCACCTATTCTAGTCTCTCAAGCAGTTACGGGAGTGAACTGCCACCTAGTTGAGTTAACTAGACAGCTAGTCTGTAGTTAACTGACTGAACAAAAAGTAGTGAGGATTTAACTCAAGGAATCAAGGCTAATGCGCCACTTTGGTGATGATACCAAGGAAAGTTTGAATTAGCATGGTGATGATCCCAATGTTGCATGGTGTTGATCCCAATGCAATATCTAAACTCGACTCAACTAGTCAAACTAAAGTGTGAACTGAAAGAAAATATTATCCAAGTGGAATATTCTCTCCTAAAATATAGGAGAGTAGATAATTATTAATTATGACTAATAAACAAATAAAAAACCTTAGGAAAAAGAAATCCCAGGTGTGTTTGAAGTAACTCCCACACCCCTCTGAACATCACTATGGTGAAAATAAAGATTGAGTCTCGACAATGAGGGCATGTTAGGTACCCAATTACAAAAGATACACTAAAAATAAAGTGAGGAAAGAGGGAAAAAATCATGGGAAACTCACCCCCCCCCCCTNAAAAAAAAAGAACTATAGTTGCTAGGAAACTGTGTCCTTCACTCCAAGACGACCTCGCAGAGAATGGAATTTCTGCTCAGTGAAGGTCTTGGTGAAAATGTCTGTTGTCTTTTCGGCTGAAGGAAATAATTGTAAGTCAATGATCCCCTCATGTAACAAGTCCCAGATTTAGTGCATGTGGGTATCGATGTGCTTTGTTCACTGCCTCTGAACTAGATCTATGCAGAACTTCAGAGTGCTCTGATTGTCACACTAGATTATGATCGGTCAATGAAACTGAATACCCATCTCAGTGAGAAAATGTTGTAGCCACATAGCCTGAATGGTTATGCTAACTACCACTCTGTACTCTGCCTCAGCTGAAGATAGAGCGATGGCAACTTGCTTCTTTCTCGACCAACAGATAGGCCCAGAACCAAGACTGAGTGAGTAACCAAATGTGGACTTGCGATCAATGCTATCACGAGCCCAGCCAAAATCAGTAAAACCATTGAGATATAATGTAAAGTCTGTTGTATAATGAGTCCCAAAGGTGATGGTGCCCTGTATGTATTTAAGGATATGCTTTGCATCTTTCTAATGTAGCTCATGTGGCTCCTGCATGAGACTGGAAACTGCACCAACTGCATATGACAGGTTTGGTCTGGAGTGTGCAAGATACAACAAGATCCCCACTTGCTGTATGTATAGTGTGTTGTCAACTAGTGGAGTCTCCCTACCATCCTAAAATTTGTCTCTTGATAGGAAAGGAGTCAGATTAGACTTGCAATCTGTCATGTGAAATATCTCAAGGATATCTTGTGCATACTTGGCTTGAGACAATTTGATGCCTGATGCATCCTGACTGATCTCAAGTCCAAGGAAGAAGTGCAGTGGACCCATGTCCATCATCAAAAACCTATCATGAAGAATCCTCTTGACTGCAACAATCGCTGAAGTCGAGCAACCGGTGATCAGCAAATCATTGACATACAAAACTAAAAGTAGATGTGAATTAGCCATCCTAAGCATGTATACATTTGGGTTTGATTTACAATGTACAAAGTTTTGTGACAACACATAGGAGTCCATCTTGGCATACCATTCCCTCAAAGCCTGCTTGAGGCCATAAAGTGACTTCTTTAGTCGACAGACCAAAGATGAGTCTTGCATAAATCCTTGGGGATGCTCCATGTAGATCTCCTCAGAGAGATCATCGTGAAGAAATGCATTATTCATGTCCATCTGATGGAATTCCCATCCATTGCCTACCGTAATGGAAAGTACCAATTGTATGGAATCTATATTCACTACTGGAATGAAAGTCTCATCATAGTCAATACCATGAACCTGCTAAAAGCCTTTGGCGACAAGCCTGGCTTTGTATTTTCTGATCTGTCCATCTGCTGTGCTCTTGGTCCTATAGAACCATTTGCATATGACAAGTTTCCTCCCAGAAGGAAGGGGAACCAGATCCCAAGTATGGTCCTCGAGGAAGGAGTTTTACTCTTCCTACATGGCAGATTCCCGAAAGGGATTTCCAGCAGCCTCACCATAAGACTGTGGATCTAAAGACTGAACCAAGAAAATATGTCTAGAAGGCAATGGTTTAATGGAAATGAGTGCAATAGGAGACTCCTCAAAATCAAATTGAGTCCTCCTCGTATCGACTGGATCACCTACGATATCCCCTACATCCTGAAGAGTACTTTGAGCCCACTTCGGCCTCTGCTCTGGCTCTTCAACTGGAGTCTCCCTACCATCCTCAAGTTTGTCTCCTAATAGGAAAGGAGTCAGAGTAGACTTGCAATCTGTCATGTGAAATATCTCAAGGATATCTCGTGCATACTTGGCTTGAGACAATTTGATGCCTGATGCATCCTGACTGATCTCAAGTCCAAGGAAGAAGTGCAGTGGACCCATGTCCATCATCAAAGACCTATCATGAAGAATCCTCTTGACTGCAACAATTGCTGAAGTCGAGCAACCGTTGATTAACAAATCATTGACATACAAAACTAAAAGTAGATGTGAATTATCCGTCCTAAGCATGTATACATTCGGGTTTGATTTACAACGTACAAAGTTCTGTGACAACACATAGGAGTCCATCTTGGCATACCATTCCCTCAAAGCCTTCTTGAGGCCATAAAGTGACTTCTTCAGTCGACAGACCAAAGATGAGTCTTGCATAAATCCTTGGGGATGCTCCATGTAGATCTCCTCAGAGAGATCATCGCGAAGAAATGCATTATTGACATCCATCTGATGGAATTCCCATCCCTTGGCTACCGCAATGGAAAGTGCCAATTGTATGGAATCTATATTCACTACTAGAAAGAAGGTCTCATCATAGTCAATACCATGAACCTGCTAAAAGCCTTTGGCGACAAGCCTGGCTTTGTATTTTCTGATCTGTCCATCTGTTGTGCTCTTGGTCCTATAGAACCATCTGCATATGACAAGTTTCCTCCCAAAAGGAAGGGGAACCAGATCCCAAGTCTCGTTCTCGAGGAGCGAGTTTTACTCTTCCTACATGGCAGATTCCCAAAAGGGATTTCCAGCAGTCTCACCATAAGACTGTGGATCTAAAGACTGAACCAAGAAAAGATGTCTAGAAGGCAATGGTTTAATGGAAATGAGTGCAATAGGAGGCTCCTCAAAATCAAATTGATTCCTCCTCGTATCGACTGGATCACCTACGATATCCCCTACATCCTGAAAAGTACTTTGTGCCCACTTGGGCCTCTGCTCTGGCTCTTCAACTGGAGTCTCCCTACCATCCTCAAGTTTGTCTCCTGATAGGAAAGGAGTCAGAGTAGACTTGCAATCTGTCATGTGAAATATCTCAAGGATATCTCATGCATACTTGGCTTGAGACAATTTGATGCCTGATGCATCCTGACTGATGTCAAGTCCAAGGAAGAAGTGCAGCGGACCCATGTCCATCATCAAAAATCTATCATGAAGAATCCTCTTGACTGCGGCAATCGCTGAAGTCAAGCAACTGGTGATCATCAAATCATTGACATACAAAACTAAAAGTAGATGTCAATTAGCCGTCCTAAGCATGTATACATTCGGGTTTGATTTACAACGTACAAAGTTCTGTGACAACACATAGGAGTCCATCTTGGAATACCATTCCCTCAAAGCCTTCTTGAGGCCATAAAGTGACTTCTTCAATCGACAGACCAAAGATGAGTCTTTCATAAATCCTTGGGGATACTCCATGTAGATCTCCTCAGAGAGATCATCGTGAAGAAATGCATTATTCACGTCCATTTGATGGAATTCCCATCCCTTGACTACCGCAATGGAAAGTGCCAATTGTATGGAATCTATATTCACTACTGGAATGAAGGTCTCATCATAGTCAATACCATGAACCTTCTAAAAGCCTTTGGCGACAAGCGTAGCTTTGTATTTTCTGATCTGTCCATCTCCTGTGCTCTTGGTCCTATAGAACCATCTGCACATGACAAGTTTCCTCCCAAAAGGAAGGGGAACCATATCCCAAGTCTGGTTCTCGAGGAGGGAGTTTTACTCTTCCTACATGGCAGATTCCCAAAAGGGATTTCCAGCAGCCTCACCATAAGACTGTGGATCTAAAGACTGAACCAAGAAAAGATTTCTAGAAGGCAATGGTTTAATGGAAATGAGTGCAATAGGAGGCTCCTCAAAATCAAATTGAGTCCTCCTAGTATCAACTGGATCACCTACGATATCCCCTACATCCTGAAGAGTACTTTGTGCACACTTGGGCCTCTGTTCTGGCTCTTCAACTGGAGTCTCCCTACCATCCTCAAGTTTGTCTCCTGATAGGAAAGGAGTCATAGTAGACTTGCAATCTGTCATGTGAAATATCTCAAGGACATCTCGTGCATACTTGGCTTGAGACAATTTGATGCCTGATGCATCCTGACTGATCTCAAGTCCAAGGAAGAAGTGCAGTGGACCCATGTCCATCATAAAAAAACTATCATGAAGAATCCTCTTGACTGCAGCAATCATTGAAGTCGAGCAAATGATGATCAGCAAATCATTGACATACAAAACTAAAAGTAGATGTGAATTAGCCGTCCTAAGCATGTATACATTCGGGTTTGATTTACAACGTACAAAGTTCTGTGACAACACATAGGAGTCCATCTTGGCATACCATTCCCTCAAAGCCTGCTTGAGGCCATAAAGTGACTTCTTCAGTCGACAGACCAAAGATGAGTCTTGCATAAATCCCTGGGGATGCTCCATGTAGATCTCCTTAGAGAGATCATCGTGAAGAAATGCATTATTCATGTCCATCTGATGGAATTCCCATCCCTTGGCTACCGCAATGGAAAGTACCAATTGTATGGAATCTATATTCACTACTAGAATGAAGGTCTCATCATAGTCAATACCATGAACCTGCTAAAAGCCTTTGGCGACAAGCCTGGCTTTATATTTTCTGATCTGTCCATCTGTTGTGCTCTTGGTCCTGTAGAACCATATGCATACGACAAGTTTCCTACCAGAAGGAAGGGGAACCAGATCCCAAGTCTGGTTCTCGAGGAGGGAGTTTTAATCTTCCTACATGGTAGATTCCCAAAAGGGATTTCCAGCAGCCTCACCATAAGACTGTGGATCTAAGGACTGAACTAAGAAAAGATGTCTAGAAGGCAATGGTTTAATGGAAATGAGTGCAATAGGAGGCTCCTCAAATTCAAATTGAGTCCTCCTAGTATTGACTGGATCACCTACGATATCCGCTACATCCTGAAGAGTAGTTTGTGCCCACTTGGGCCTCTGCTCTGGCTCTTCAACTGGAGTCTCCCTACCATCCTCAAGTTTGTGTCATGATAGGAAAGGAGTCAGAGTAGACTTGCAATCTGTCATGTGAAATATCTCAAGGATATCTCGTGCATACTTGGCTTGAGACAATTTGATGCCTGATTCATCCTGACTGATCTCAAGTCCAAGGAAGAAGTGCAGCGAACCCATGTCCATCATCAAAAATCTATCATGAAGAATCCTCTTGACTGCAGCAATCGATGAAGTCGAGCAACCGGTGATCAACAAATCATTGACATACAAAACTAAAAGTAGATGTGAATTAGCTGTCCTAAGCATGTATACATTCGGGTTTGATTTACAATGTACAAAGTTCTGTGACAACGCATAGGAGTCCATCTTGGAATACCATTCCCTCAAAGCCTGCTTGAGGGCATAAAGTGACTTCTTCAGTCGACATACCAAAGATGAGTCTTGCATAAATCCTTGGGGATGCTCCATGTAGATCTCCTCAGAGAGATCATCGTGAAGAAATGCATTATTCACATCCATTTGATGGAATTCCCATCCCTTGGCTACCGTAATGGAAAGTGCCAATTGTATGGAATCTATATTCACTACTGTAATGAAGGTCTCATCATAGTCAATACCATGAACCTGCTAAAAGACTTTGGCGACAAGCCTGGCTTTGTATTTTTTGATCTGTCCATCTGCTGTGCTCTTGGTCCTGTAGAACCATCTGCATATGACAAGTTTCTTCCCAGAATGAAGGGGAACCAGATCCCAAGTCTGGTTCTCGAGGAGGGAGTTTTACTCTTCGTACATGGAAGATTCCCAAAAGGGATTTCCAACAGCCTCACCATAAGACTGTGGATCTAAAGACTAAACCAAGAAAAGATGTCTAGAAGGCAATGGTTTAATGGAAATGAGTGCAATAGGAGGCTCCTCAAAGTCAAATTGAGTCCTCCTAGTATCGACTGGATCACCTAGGATATCCACTACATCGTGAAGAGTAGTTTGTGCCCACTTGGGCCTCTGCTCTGGCTGTTCAACTACAACTAGATGCTCTAACTCTGCATCTGACTGTACTGACTCTGAATCTGAATCCTCTAAGTCCTCTAAATCAAAACTCTCATTTGAATTAGAGTTAGCATGTGCATTCTCATCATCTCAAATAGGTGTAAGAGTAAAGGTGTCTGCATGCGGCTGCTGAGGTACATTCAAGACACTTTCCTCAAATTGGACACTACGCTCAATGATGATCCGGTCCGGGGAAAGATCAATAATCTAATATCCCTTCACACCGTTAGGGTATCCAACAAAAATGCACTCAGTTCTTTATGGATCATGTGACTTCCTCTTTTCAGAGGGAATGCAGGCCCATCCCTTGGCTACCGCAATGGAAAGTGCCAATTGTATGGAATCTATATTCACTACTAGAATGAAGGTCTCATCATAGTCAATACCATGAACCTACTAAAAGCCTTTGGCGACAAGCCTGGCTTTGTATTTTCTGATCTGTCCATCTGCTGTGCTCTTGGTCCTATAGAACCATTTGCATATGACAAGTTTCCTCCCCAGAGGAAGGGGAACCAGATCCCAAGTCTGGATCTCGAGGAGGGAATTTTACTATTCCTACATGGCAGATTCCCAAAAGGGATTTCCAGCAGCCTCACCATAAGACTGTGGATCTAAAGACTGAACTAAGAAAAGATGTCTAGAAGGCAATGGTTTAATGGAAAGGAGTGCAATAGGAGGCTCCTCAAAATCAAATTGAGTCCTCCTAGTATCGACTGGATCACCTACGATATCCCCTACATCCTAAAGAGTAGTTTGTGCTCACTTGGGCCTCCTCTCTGGCTCTTCAACTGGAGTCTCCCTACCATCCTCAAGTTTCTCTTCTGATAGGAAAGGAGTCAGAGTAGACTTGAAATCTGTCATGTGAAATATCTCAAGGATATCTCGTGCATACTTGGCTTGAGACAATTTGATGCCTGATGCATCCTGACTGATCTCAAGTCTAAGGAAGAAGTGCAGCGGACCCATGTCCATCATCAAAAATCTATCATGAAGAATCCTCTTGACTACAGCAATCGCTGAAGTCGAGCAACCGGTGATCAGCAAATCATTGACATACAAAACTAAAAGTAGATGTGAATTAGCCATCCTAAGCATGTATACATTCGGGTTTGATTTACAACGTACAAAATTCTGTGACAACACATAGGAGTCCATCTTGGAATACCATTCCCTCAAAGCCTGCTTGAGGCCATAAAGTGACTTCTTCAGTCGACAGACCAAAGATGAGTCTTACATAAATCCTTGGGGATGCTCCATGTAGATATCCTTAGAGAGATCATCACGAAGAAATGCATTATTCATGTCCATTTGATGGAATTCCCATCCCTTGGCTACCGCAATGGAAAGTGCCAATTGTATGGAATCTATATTCACTACTGGAATGAAGGTCTCATCATAGTCAATACCATGAACCTGCTAAAAGCCTTTGGCGACAATCCTGGCTTTGTATTTTCTGATCTATCCATTTGCTGTGCTCTTGGTTCTGTAGAACCATCTGCATATGACAAGTTTCCTCCCAGAAGGAAGGGGAACCAGATCCCAAGTCCGGTTCTCGAGGAGGGAGTTTTACTCTTCCTACATGGTAGATTCCCCAAAGGGATTTCCAGTAGCCTCACCATAAGACTGTGGATCTAAAGACTGAACCAAGAAAAGATGTCTAGAAGTCAATGGTTTAATGGAAATGAGTCCAATAGGAGGCTCCTCAAAATCAAATTGAGTCCTCCTAGTATCGAGTGGATCACCTACGATATCCCCTACATTCTGAAGAGTACTTTGTGCCCACTTGGGCCTCTGCTCTAGCTCTTCAACTGGAGTCTCCCTACTATCCTCAAGTTTGTCTCCTGATAGGAAAGGAGTCAGAGTAGACTTGAAATCTGTCATGTGAAATATCTCAAGGATATCTCGTGCATACTTGGCTTGAGACAATTTGATGCCTGATGCATCCTGACTGATCTCAAGTCCAAGGAAGAAGTGCAGTGGACCCATGTCCATCATCAAAAACCTATCATGAAGAATCCTCTTGACTGCAACAATCGCTGAAGTCGAGCAACCGGTGATCAGAAAATCATTGACATACAAAACTAAAAGTAGATGTGAATTAGCCGTCCTAAGCATGTTTACATTCGGGTTTGATTTGCAATGTACAAAGTTCTGTGACAACACATAGGAGTCCATCTTGGCATACCATTCCCTCAAAGCCTGCTTGAGGCCATAAAGTGACTTCTTCAATCGACAGACCAAAGATGAGTCTTGCATAAATCCTTGGGGATGCTCCATGTATATGTCCTCAGAGAGATCATCGTGAAGAAATGCATTATTCACGCCCATCTGATGGAATTCCCATCCCTTGGCTACCGCAATGGAAAGTGCCAATTGTATGGAATCTATATTCACTACTAGAGAGAAGGTATCATCATAGTCAATACCATGAACCTGCTAAAAGCCTTTGGCGACAAGCCTGGCTTTGTATTTTCTGATATGTCCATCTGCTGTGCTCTTTGTCCTATAGAACCATCTGCATATGAAAAGTTTCCTCCCAGAAGGAAGGGGAACCAGATCCCAAGTCTGGTTCTCGAGGAGGGAGTTTTACTCTTCCTACATGGTAGATTCCCAAAAGGGATTTCCAGGAGCCTCACCATAAGACTGTGGATCTAAAGACTGAATCAAGAAAAGATGTCTAGAAGGCAATGGTTTAATGGAAATGAGTGCAATAGGAGGCTCCTCAAAATCAAATTGAGTCCTCCTAGTATCAACTGGATCACCTACGATATCCCCTACATCCTGAAGAGTAGTTTGTGCCCACTTGGGCCTCTGCTCTCGCTCTTCAACTGGAGTCTCCCTACCATCCTCAAGTTTCTCTCCTGATAAGAAAGGAGTCAGAGTAGACTTGCAATCTGTCATGTGAAATATCTCAAGGATATCTTGTGCATACTTGGCTTGATACAATTTGATGCCTGATGCATCCTGACTGATCTCAAATCCAAGGAAGAACTGCAGCGGACCCATGTCCATCATCAAAAATCTATCATGAAGAATCCTCTTGACTGCAGCAATCGTTGAAGTCGAGCAACCGGTGATCATCAAATGATTGACATACAAAACTGAAAGTAGATGCGAATTAGCTGTCCTAAGCATGTATACATTCAGGTTTGATTTACAACATACAAAGTTATGTGACAACACATAGGAGTCCATCTTGGAATACCATTCCCCCAAAGCCTGCTTGAGGCCATAAAGTGACTTCTTCAGTCGACAGACCAAAGATGAGTCTTTCATAAATCCTTGGGGATTCTCCATGTAGATCTCCTCAGAGAGATCATCATGAAGAAATGCATTATTCACGTCCATTTGATGGAATTCCCATCCCTTGGCTACCGCAATGGAAAGTGCCAATTGTATGGAATCTATATTCACTACTAGAATGAAGGTCTCATCATAGTCAATACCATGAACCTGCTAAAAGCCTTTGGCGAAAAGCCTGGCTTTGTATTTTCTGATCTGTCCATCTACTGTGCTCTTGGTCCTGTAGAACCATCTGCATATGACAAGTTTCCTCTCAGAAGGAAGGGGAACCAGATCCCAAGTCTGGTTCTCGAGGAGGGATTTTTACTCTTCCTACATGGCAGATTCCCAAAAGGGATTTCCAACAGCCTCACCATAAGACTGTGGATCTAAAGACTGAACCAAGAAAAGATGTCTAGAAGGCAATGGTTTAATGGAAATGAGTGCAATAGGAGGCTCCTCAAAATCAAATTGAGTCCTCCTAGTATCGACTGGATCACCTACGATATCCACTACATCATGAAGAGTAGTTTGTGCCCACTTGGGCCTCTTCTCTGGCTCTTCAACTGCAACTAGATGCTCTAACTCTGCATCTGACTGTATTGACTCTGAATCTGAATCCTCTAGGTCCTCTTAATCAAAACTCTCATTTGAATTAGAGTTAGCATGTGCGTGCTCATCATCTCAGATAGGTGTAAGAGCAAAGGTGTCTGCATCTGGCTGCTGAGGTACATGCAAGACACTTTCCTCTAATTAGAAACTACGCTCAATGATGATCCGATCCGAGGAAAGATCAATAATCTAATATCCCTTCACACCGTCAGGGTATCCAGCAAAAATGCACTCAGTTCTCTGTGGATCATGTGCCTTCCTCTTTTCAGAGGGAATGCGGGCCCATGCAAAAAAACCAAAAATGCGAAAGTGGGCCACTTCCGATTTGAGGCCGCTCCAAGCCTCGTAGGGGGTCTTATCCTTGACAAATCTATGGGGAGATCTATTTTGGATGTATCTTTCATTTTTAAGTGCTTCGTCCCATAATATCTGTGGTAGTGACTTTGCATGCAACATGCAAGATGCCATCTCCTTTAGTGATCATTTTTTCCACTCAACAACTCCATTTTTCTACAGAGTGTAGGGAACTATATGCTACAAATGAATCCCTACCTCATGGAAAATATTGTGTATCTCATTATTCACATACTCTCCCCCATTATTAGTTCAGAGGTCTTTGATCTTCTTTCCGGACTGTGTCTCAACCAAAGCTTTTAAATCTTTGAGGTGTTGAAATACCTCGGATTTTTGCCTAAGAAAGTAGATCCAAGTAAAATGTGAGAAATCATCAACAAAAATGAGAAAAAACCTCACTTTTCTGATGGGTGGATGAGAAAAGGACCCATAAGGTCACTGTGGATCAGCTCTAAAGGTGTGGAAGCTTCCTGAGACTTTCCTTTGTCAAATTTCTCTTGAGGGTGTTTTTCGAGAACACATCCCTCACATACTCCCTTGGAGAAATGGATGTCTGGTAGACCATCAACTAATATATGTTTTCTAAGTTGTTGCATGTATCTAAAATTCAAATGTCCAAACCTTTCGTGCCATATCCTACTACTTTCATCAGCATGAGTAAGTAGTAAAGAAGAATTAGGTTCAATTTATTCAGAAAATGTATATAATCTAGACTGATGATTTACCTCACCGGTAGCAACCTTGGAGTTGGTTTGCTTGTCATAGATGTCCATGACATTTGGTGTGAATATGACTTTCTTTCCGGTGTCAGAATTAGTCATTTGATACGCGGAGAGAAGGTTGATAGAAAGCTTGGGAACATGCAACATGTTCTCAAAGCTTCTGTTGGTGAGTTCAATACTTCCTTTTTCGGTGACTTCGATAGAAGAGTTGTCCCCCATCAGAATAGGAGGACCTTTGCTTGCATCCAAAGAAGAATACACTATTTCTGAGGAATCCATGTGATGTGATGCTCTTGAATCTACGATCGAAGCATCGGGAGAGGAGTTGATGGAAATCAATGCATGGCTAGAATTGCCTTTCTTGGAATTCAGATCTTTTGGCTTCTTCTTCTTTACACCCTCGGGGATGAGATATCCAAGTTTGTTTTGTTGAAGTATCTAAGACATCAGATCTATTTTCTTTTGCATGCATGTGGATTCTGAATGGAATCCTTTGTGATAGTACGTGCATTACACTCATTTTCTTCCCTTTTCTCCTTTGGATCCAGAGGCATCGATGAAGGGTTTTGTGTACCCTTCCTTCTTCGTATGTGCATGAGATTTACGATTATATTTATCTTTAGATTTCTGATATTTTTGTCTGCCATCATGCACAGTGAGTGCATGAGCCCTTGGGCCTTTGATTGCACCCATGTTGATGAGCTTGGTTTTCTCTTGTGTCAAGGATTCGATAAAGTCCTCAAGAGAAGGCATATTAAAAGTGGCTCCAGAGGAGAATATGACAGTATGGAATGTGGATACGAATACAAAGAATTCAAGTCCAAGCTTGGAGAGAATGGTGAGAACTATTTGTTTCTCCTCCTTCGATTTATCAGCCCCGCATGCTTTGAGTTGCGACAATAAATACTTGAATTTTGTAAAGAAATCTTGGACATTCTTAAAGCATTTTGGATCCAATGTGAGAAGCTACACCTCCAACATGTGTCCCCTCATCTCATCCTATTTTCCAAAGAGCCCTTCCAAGATGGTCCAACCTTCATTGGGAGTCTTACATGAAGATATATGAAAAAGGAGATCAAGAGAAATAAGACTGCAAATTGTTCCGAGTGCCTCATCCATGAGATTTAAGTACTTGGATTTTTCTATGGCTGATGTCGGTTATGTATATGTATTCATGGTTAACCTATACAACCCTTTGGATTGGATATGTATGGCTATTTTCTCCTTCCATGCAAAATAGTTGTAAGGTGTAAGAATGAATTCTTTTTGGAATTCCATCTTTCCGTTGTCTTCAATCTTTTGTACCTACAAAAAATTTTGGTGTAGATTTTTCTTAGGATATCGATAGCTCTAAGACCATGTAAATGTGTTGACCTACAAATAATAGATCTAGATAAACAATGATACACACATTTGCAGAGAGAATTGGAAAAATAAGAAGAAGGAGAGAAAGAATGGAAAGAATTCTCATTAATCGTTATGAATAATGAATAATTTACACATAATATACTCTGTATAACTCAATGAGTTTGACTTGAGGTGAACCAAGTCACCATAGTGGTGGTATAGAGTGATATGGACACACACCAATAGTTACAGGAGTGAACTTCCACCTATTCTAGTCTCTCAGGCAGTTACAGGAGTGAACTACCACCTAGTTGAGTTAACTAGTCAACTAGTCTTCAGTTAACTGACTGAAAAGAAAGTAGTGAGGAGTTAACTCAAGGAATCAAGGCTAATGTGCCACTTTGGTGATGGTACCAAGGCAAGGTCGAATTAGCATGGTGATGATCCCAATGTTTCATGGTGATGATCCCAATGCAACATCTAAACTCAACTCAACTAGTCAAACTGAAGTGTGAACTGAAAGAGAATATTCTCCANAAATATAGGAGACTGGATAATGACTAATTATGACTAATAAACAAATAAAAAACCTTAGGAAAAAGAAATCCTAGGTGTGTGTGAAGTAACTCCAACAGGTGGAAGGAATTATGTGTGAGAAAAAGGGATTGAGGATCAAAATCATCTCAGGGGTACTCAGGTGCACACAATACTTCTAAAATGTCTTCATTGGACTAGAAGGTAATGGAGTACAACACGTATGTAACTATTATGGGTGGGGTGTCAATATTTTTGGGTATATTTGGTAAAGGTTGGATGTCGTTATTGGTTCCTACGGTAGATGGACCTGTGGGAAGTGAGGAGGAGTTTTCAATAGACATCATGAACTAAATATCCATATATGAACTGGATGTATTGTGGTATGGAGGGGGGGAATCTCATAAAATAGTGTTACAAGGGAGTTTGGGGGGGTTCGGGGGAAGTCCTCTCATTGTGATTGGATGGTTAGAGGGGTTAATGGAAGGGAAGTGGTCCTATCCTGATTGTTTGGATGATGATCATTTATGGTTATGTGCACCGCAGATGATACATTTTGTGTAGTGGGTGAGAGGAAGGCCCTCCAGCAAGTGCATCCCTTGATGATGAGTGGACATCGATATGTGTAATGGTCCATCTGATAGAATATCATGCAAGGGCATCACATGCGCTTCTTCATTGACATAGAGATATATAAAATGTTAGTAATGGGTTGTACACATGAGATGGTTTCGGATGACTTAGGTAGTGTGGTTTGATGTACTGCTATTAAGGTGTCTCAAAATTAAGGGAGGGTTGGGAAGTGGTGTGTACAATAACTGTATTGAAAAAAAATTGAACAAGCATCCCTCGTTCTAAAACTAGGAGGTTTCGAGGCAGAAGGTTCTGGTGAGGTTGGTGGTGCTATTATGGTGGGTATTAATGGTGTATTTATGGATGCTCGAATGAGATTCCACAACTTGGGTAAAGTAGGGAAGAGATTGGTAGGGTGTCCAATGGTGTTTCAAAAGCTGCATGGAGGTGGTATGTGGGGTGGGGAAGGGGGGGAGCCTTTTTTTTATGTGTGCCTTGTTGGTTGGTGGTAGTGCCCCCTATTTCAGAGGTGGTTTTTCTTGCAGTGGTGATGTTACCACCAACTATGGCACTGGTTGGGTAAGTGATTGGGTGAGCCCTTGATTTTGGAAATGAGGTCATAGGTTGGGGTGGAAGGGATAAACATGGTACCATAGCAGGTGGTTTTAGGTACTATACAAGGATAGAAATGATGATTCTAGGTAAAGTGAGGGTAGGTGCAACTTGTTATGTTGTTACCCCAAGGGGAGGGTAAAAAAATGGAATTTGGGTGATGGCCTGAGGAATCGTCTACCAAATGAGGGTTTGGCCTGTGGGTGGTGTGTTCTCTGATGTTCCTTCCTAATAATTCTATATTGGGAGTTCATCAGGGAGTATTAGGATGGGGTTAGTGGAGTTGGATGAGATCTTACAGGTTGGGAGGGTAGGTATCTCGATCCCATCGACTGTGATGGTGCACACCAAGGTTGTAATGGGGGGG
>JASDQU010589369.1:118756-135353 GCA_032191745.1 Picea mariana | reverse complement strand
TGTGCAGAAGACACCGATGCAGACAGAGCAGAGCAGTGTAACAGAACAGCGACAAGATTGGTAGGCCATTGAATAACTTTATTTCGCTGTAATGAGGTGTAGTATCAAAGATTTATATTTCAGGGAGGTAGGGAGGTGCTCGGGAGGATTGTTGTCCTCAGAGGTTCAAGTGGGTGCTTGAACACAGGGAGTTGTAGCTTCCATCTGGTTGCAGCCAGAGAAAACAGGGTGGCAGGGTGGTGCAAGGGAGAACTCTTGTTCTTTGTTATACAGGTTGGTGCTTGTATGATTGGAAGTTGGTGCTTCCATCCAGTTGGTGCTGGAAACTCTCAGGGAGTTGGTGATTCCTTCTAGTTGGTGCTAGAGAAACCAGGGAGTTGGTGCTTCCTTCTAGTGGGTTCTAGAGAAAACAGAGAGTTGGTGCTCTCAACAAGTTGTAGCTTGTAAAACAGAGGTAGCATCCTCACATTGAGTTGGTGCTCAATTGTAAATGATGTACAGAACTGCAAAAGACTGCCTATCATTTCGAAGAAGAAGAGGTTTTCTCCCTTTATCGGTTTCCTCGTGAAAATCTGTCTCTGTGTGTACTTCATGTGTAACTGATGGTTTTTACTTTTACTGTTCATATGCTGTACATTGTTGATGACCACATGAAGAAAGATTAATAATGTTTTAATAAGTATAAAATTGTTTAAGCTTATACACAACTGATTCACCCCCCCCAGTTGATTTAGTATTTCCAGCAATCTACACTATCTTTATTCAACCCATCACCCATCTGATCTGGTTGATAAATATAGAATTTTCACCCATAGTTCAACTACTCATCTGATATTTAATTCTTGAAAGCCTTGTCTCATCTGGTTATGTATTTGATTGTCTTGAGAGTAAGTCAGTTATCTAGTATCCCATTTGATCCAATAAACATATAAAACCAAACACATTTTAAGTTACCAGGCTTCTTCAAGCTACAACCTGAGAAGGACTCCTGGAGAGATAACATGTAGAATCTAGAAACACCCAAAAAATTATGAAAAACAAAATATAACACAAATGGACATAGGAAATGAGTGTTTTTAAACATATATCATTTATAAACTGTCTGGGGATGAAAATAATTACTAATGAGTCTATTCAGTCTCTCTATGTAACACTTGCATGTGTCCATTTTCAAAATGAGAAAAGAGAAACATAAGGAAAATGACACGAACAGAGATGAGAACTGAAGAGTCTCTCTCTTGTCTTATAAAAGAGAACAAATGGCATAAAGAGTGGAATTTTTTCCTTTGTAACAAAGGATGGTATTTTTACTTATGAGTAATAAAGAGAAGGAGGAATTTCATAAATTTGTGGCTTTGATGGATGTAGTAGAGACTATTCTTTATGCATTTATCTTATGCTTGAGTAGATAGGATTATGTTGTATGAATTATTTCCTCACTATTAGGGACCTAACCCCTCACATAGGTGGAACAATGTATTTCGATGTAATAAAGGTCAATATTAATAAGGCCTTGCAATAAAGTAGAATAAGTCGAATGTAAGAAGACCTAATAGAAGCTTCCACCTCTAGAAGGATCTTCCTCTAGATGGTTCTATTGATAGACATATTTAGTATAAATAGGAGTCGAGGGTATGAGAACCCTAGCTTTGATATTATTGTAATAGAGCTCTGGTCGACTGGAGGTTTCCCCCTCGAAGAGGCCCGTGAACATTGCTCTCAGAATCAAAGTGTTATTTTGATATCATTTCAATGTTATTGTGGTGTTGTTCTGGTTATATTGCTGTTTATTTGCCATTTCTAGCATTTTATTTCTGTTCTGCATACTTTTTATATTTGGAATATTACAAGTGGTATCAGAGCACTTTCCTTGGCATAAATTGTCGGTTAATTTTTTTTTTCAAGGTAGAGACATATTCCGACGTCTTTAATTCACAAAGATCTGTCATTACGCACATAAACCTGCGGTTGAGGGATTCATACACGCATGAAATACAAGTGGTAATTAAGCGCACATCTATTGGCCACCCTTGTCACCCCTATTGGTACCCCTTCAAGTGGTAGCGCATCAGAAAACACCTGTGTACAGATCAACCTAGATTTCCTGAAGCCCTCTTTAGATAAATCGATCGACCTCCTGACTACTATAGTGCCACCGAGAACAACACTCAAGAATATACTCTCTAGTACTTGGGTAGTCAGGTAGTATGGATAAGGGCACGGTCTAGCCTCCTTAGTTAGTGCCCTGAGATATTGGGCCTAGTACTACTATTGGACTCCACACATATATCAGAGAGCTATAACATAGGGAAAACCCTTGTCTGTAGAACCCTTGAATACCTAACCCTTGGGGATGGAAAAAAAAATTAAAACATACAAGATTTATTGCCGCGCAACTGTGTTCGATTTTCCAAATATATTGTTAAGAATTTGGGAATTTCATCACTGTAGTATTCTTCAGACTGGAGTATAACTCTGCAGGTGTAAAAAAAAAAAAAAAAGTTTGGAAAATTTTGCACCATTATTTGAGACCTATTCCATTGGATTTATCTCTTCTCCCTTATCACATTCATACCTATCATTTTTCAAAAAATGTTTTGACCCCACCCGCCTCTTTTCGGTTCCCTCGTCATCATGGCCCATACCCGTAGCCAAGAATTGGAAGCTTGCTTCAATACCCTGCAATATAATTTCACAGCGACCCAACAAGAAGTAAAACAACTCAGTGCGGATGTTGATGCCCTCAATACAAACACACAGTCCTCCATCACCGCCTCAATCGAAGAATTCAAACAAGACATGACAACCCATCTTGAATCTGTAGTTTCAATGATTTGCACCAAGATGCATATCTCTACAGATTCCCCTTTGTCTGACCCATCTCTGCATACTGAAGCTGAAACTTCCTCTCAATCTCATAATTTTTAGTCCCAACACTTTAGTGCGATCTACACCTTTCGCGGGTGGATGTGACCAAATTTGATGGCTCGGATCCTACTAGTTGGGTAACCCAAATGGAACATTATTTGTCTTTATATGACATTACATATGACTTGGCCAAACTCTGGTATGGTGTTCTCCATCTAGATCAAGAACGCTGGCAATGGTGGCAATGGAGAAAAACTTCCCATTAAGGGTATATTGCGTGGAAACACTTTTTGGTAGAGCTTTATGAACGCTTTGACACTGACACCAACCATTTAGGCTATTTGAAAAAGTTGAAACAATCTAGAACAATGGAAGACTTTATAGCTTCTTTTGAGCACCTGGCTTTTTAGACAGAGGGCATGTCTGATGCCTTTTTCCGAGAATGTTTTATCAGTGGCCTCAAGGATGAGATTCATGCCCATGTTCTCATGGCTCAGCCTTAGAGTTGGGTGGAGGCTACTAAAAGAGCTAAAGAAGCACAACAGGTTGTATCTTCTCAAAACCAAAAACCCTCCTTTTTTCCTTGCACTAAACCAGTAAATCCCACTACTCCCTCTGCTTCACTGAGATCCAAAAATTGACCAGGGCTGAAATGGATGAACACCAACTCAAAGGCCTTTGTTATAATTGCGATGACAAATATTTTTTGGGCGGCCACAAGTGTAAGGAACAAAATCTTTTTATGGCCATCTCGGAGGATATTTCATAAGAGGATGTTGAAACTCCCCTTATGTCCGAGTCACCTGAAACCACTGACATAACCCTCCCCTCATATCCTCTCGAAGTAGAACCGATCATTTCCCTAAATTCTCTCACTGACTTCTCTTCTCCCCAAACCCTCAATCTAATCGGTTACATCAAGCATAGGCAGGTCATCATTCTTGTTGATAATGGAAGCACCCATAATTTTATTCATCGCTGCATTGCCCAAGAAAATTATTGCTATATCCATGCAGTCAATAATTTCCAAATCATGATTTCCAATGACGGCTCCATGAAATGTGGAGGGCGTTGTGAAAATGGGCGTCTCCAAATTGGTGACTACCACCTGAAATATCATRTGTTTTATATCGACATGGGCGGTTGTGACATTGTGTTAGGTRCAGATTRGCTAAGGACTTTGGGTCCCATTCTCATGGATTTCAAGAAATTAACCATGCAATTCGACTAGGAGGGCCAAAAATATAAGTTCAAAGGCATCACCGCCGGTTCACCTGAGATCATTASTTCCCATCGCATGGAAAAGCTGCTCAAAAAAGGTCATTGTGGTGTTATTTCCCAACTCCATTCCATATAGGCAACTGAGACACCCTCTGTGTCACAAGACCTCCAATCCATCCTCTCTAAACATCAGTTGATATTTTGCACTCCCCAGCGACTCCCACCTTCCCGTGGTGTTCATGATCATTCCATTCCCCTTATACCAAGAAGCCTTTCTCCCAATATCCATCCCTATCATCACCCCTTTTACCAAAAAAATGAAATTGAGAAAATGGTTCAAGAACTTCTTAACGCATGAGCTATCCGACCTAGTATGAGCCCCTACTCTTATCCCGTGTTCATGGTCCCAAAGAAAGAAGTTTCTTGGCGCATGTGTCCTAAATTCCATGCCCTCAACAAACTTACCATTAAAGACAAATTTCCCATTCCTGTCATTGATGACCTCTTGGATGAATTGAGTGGCGCTCAATTCTTTACTAAACTTGATCTTCGTTCTGGCTACCACTAGATCCGTATGAAAGAGGCAGACATTCCTAAGACTGCCTTTAGAACTCATGAGGGCCACTATGAGTTTTTGGCCATGCCCTTTAGCTTKTGTAATGCCCCCTCCACCTTCCAAAGCCTCATGAATCATGTATTTCACCCTTTTCTCCATCATTTTGTCTTATTTTTCTTCGATGATATCCTCATCTATAAAAAAACCTGGACATACCATCTTGCTCATGTGGACCGCATTCTCCATCTACTCTCTCAACACCAACTTTTCCTGAAACAATATAAATGTGATTTTGGCACCTCAAAAGTCGAGTACTTGTGTCATCTTGTTGGCAAGAACGACGTTAGGGTGGATCCTAAAAATATTGAAGCTATGCAAGAATGGCCTCACCCACATAATCTCAAAATCTTGTGAGGATTTCTAGGATTAACATGTTATTATCGTAAGTTTGTTAATAATTATGAAATGATTGCGACACCTCTCACTGCACTCCTTAAAAATAATTCTTTCACTTGGACTCCAAAAACTGCTCCGGATTTTCAAACCTTGAAGATGGCCATGTGCACCACTACAGTCCTGGCCGTTCCCGATTTCACAAAGACCTTTGTCCTGGAATGTGATGCTTTAGGGAAAGGTATTGGCTTCGTTCTTATGCAAGAGGGGCGGCCTTTGACATTTACCAACAAACAACTGTCTAAACGAAATTTGGGAAAATCAATCTATGAAAACAAAATGTTGCCTATTATGCATGCGGTTGATTTCTGGCTCCCTTATCTATTGGGGAAACACTTCCAAATTAAGACAGATCATCAAAGCCTTAATTATTTTCTGGAACAACGCATTTCCTCCCCATAGCAACACAAATGGGTGACCAAGCTCTTTAGATATGATTATGAGATCATTTACAAGAAAGGAAAAGACAATGTCGTTGCAGATGTACTTTCCCTAAAATATGAAGATGATGCCTCCCTTTTTTCTCTCTCCTTCATTGTACCAGATTGGCTCCAAGACGTTCGCTAGGAATGGCTACATGATCCCAAAAGTTCACATATGATACAAAAATTGTAGTCGAATTCTCTAGTTTCCCCAGGGTACTCTTGGCTCCATGATGAGCTTCGATACAAAGKCCATTTGTATTTAATTAAACAGTCAAAACTTAAATCCATGATGCTTTCTGAGCTTCATGCTACACCCACAACTAGGCACTCTGGGTTTACCAAAACCTATGACAGGGTCAAACGTTCTTTTTTCTGGGATGGTATGAAACAAGACATTCATAATTTTGTGGCTAAATGTGATGTGTGTCAATGCAACAAGGGAGAAACAGTCAAATATCCTGGCACACTACAACCGCTTGCAATTCCACCTGTTATTTGGAAGGATATTTCTATGGATTTTATTACAGGCTTACCTAAATCGAGTAATAAAATCACTCATCATGGTGGTAGCTGATCACCTTTCCAAGTATGCTCATTTCTGTGCTCTTCAACACCCATTTACAACATCCACAGTGGCTCAACTTTTCATGGATCAGGTCTTCAAGCTTCATGGCATGCCGCATTCTATTGTTTCTGATCGTGACCCAACTTTCACTAGCAATTTTTGGCAAGAACTATTCAAGCTACAAGGCACCCAATTGCATCTCAGCACATCTTATCATCCCTAGAAAAATGGTCAAACTGAAGTTGTCAACAAGTGTTTGGAAACATATTTGAGGTGTTTTTCATTAGAAAAGAAAAATCAATGGGCTCAATGGTTACCCCTAGCTGAATGGTGGTACAACACTTCATACCATACAACTACCCTCATGACTCCTTTTGAAGCGATATATGGAAAAAAGCCACCGTTAGTTCTCTCATATTTACCAGGTGTCTCAAAGGTCCAGGCGGTTGACCACACGCTTACAGTTTGAGACACTATTCTTCGTACCCTCAAAGAGAATTTGGTCATGGCCCAGAATCGCATGAAGCAACAAGAAGATCAAGGTCGCTCTGAACATCATTTTGCAGAAGGGGATCAGGTGTTTCTTCGACTGCAACCTTACAAGAAAAATTCCCTCAAGGCCGACCATTGTTAGAAGCTGGCACCCAAAATTTATGGTGCTTATACAGTTCTCAAGCATGTGGGACAGGTGGCCTACCAGTTAGCTTTTCCCAATCATTCTAAGCTACATATTGTTTTTCACGTTTCATGCTTAAAGAAGGTGATTGGAACTAAGTGCCAAAATCAAACCAACATTCTTGAGTTAGACAAAGAAGGCTCCATTTGGCTACATCCACAAACAGTTTTGGACCAGCATGAGTGTCGCCTGCATCAACGAACCATCAAGGAAGTGTTAGTCTAGTGGAAAGATACAACTCCAACAGATGCCACTTGGGAACCAACTACCATTCTGTAGCAATTTCCACATCTCAAGCCTTGAGGACAATTCTGTTTTTAAGGGAGAGGACATGCTAGGGACCTAACCCCTCACATAGATAGAACAATGTATTTCAATGTAATAAAGGTCAATGTTAATAAGGCCTTGCAATAAAGTAGAATAAGTCGAATGTAAGAATACCTAATAGAAGCTTCCGCTTCTAGAAGGATCTTCCTCTAGATGGTTCAATTGATAAACATATTTAGTATAAATAGGAGTCGAGGGTATGCGAACCCTAGCTTTGATATTATTGTAATAAATCTCTTCTTGATTGGAGGTTTCCCCCTCGAAGAGGCTCATGAACATTTCTCTCAGAATCAAAGTGTTTTTTCTGGTGTTATTTTGATATCATTTCAGTGTTATTGTGGTGTTGTTCTGGTTATATTGTTGTTTATCTGCCATTTCTAGCATTTTATTTCTGTTCTGCATACTTTTTATATCTGGAATATTACACTCACTCTGTTTTGTTTGCTCATGATGTCATATGTTTCTTCATGGGCACATACATGATGTTATAGATGTATTGTTCAACTATTTGTCTGTGCATCTGGAACATTATTTCTTTCATTTACCATTATAATACATGAACTGTTTCTAGTTCTGATGGTTATCTTTCTTTGTACTCATTCTATTAGTTTTTTTCTCCTAGGATAGATTATAATTAGTTAGAGTTATATTAGTTTATTTTTAGTTAATTTATCCTTAGTATTATTTAGAACCTTGTGGGGGGAAGTCCGTTGTCTTTCCCTTTTTATTCTTTTAATCCTGAACGACAACGAGGCCCATAAAATCACGGGAAACACTACCCCAAATGAGAGTGGGTCTGATTGGGATCTGCCATCAGGATTTTTCCCTCATCTGATTGAATGAGTCATTCTGGCCCATCAACAAGCTCCTATTCTCACTCTCTGTTGTTTGAAGGACCAAGAACTGACCTAGCTTTACCCTTAGATAACATAATTTATCCTCACTTTGAGATAAGTCATTCAAAATTGTCGTCCTGCCAACTCTTTGTGTGCGCATGGGTTCAGGCCTAACAGACACACAGTCCACGTGGTCCCGCGCTCTGTTATAAGTCTCTCAACGTGCACTTTGCGCTGTGTGTGTGACTGTTTTCTATTTAACTGTGCACTGGAATCATTTTAAAAAAATTGTAAGGCTTGAGAAGCCCATTTCCACCAAGTAGTGTAGATTTACTTTAAACACTTTGTAAAATCCATCAAAAGCAGGCTTTGGATTCACTCTTGCATAGATAACTTAGACCACAGATAGAAATTTAGGGAGGCTAAAAATAACCTTTGCATATTTTTCTTCCTTACTAGCCACATGGATGTCTTAAAGTTTAACATTTGAATTTCATTAACAACTTTTCTTTTACAAAAAACCATCACATTCATTTGGGACTAGAAGGCTATTTAGACAGTCTTGGAGTATGCTCTTTCCTCACACCCTCATGTGATCTTGGAAATAAGAAAAATAGATTTCTTGAAGAAACCTTCATATCCCTTTAAATCAACCATTTTAGGAAAGACCAATACCTCTTAGCTTGTTTTCGAAACATAAGCTCAAATAATTGTAAGGGCCCACACATGCCCACATGTTCACAATCTAGGAATAGTTTCAAATATTTTTTATATTAGACAACATTATAGGGAGATTAAAGCTCAAAATTAAGGACCCACATGTCCACCATGCTAGTTACTTAGGGATTTTTCAATTTTTGCAAGGATTGTTTGTGAAATATAGTAAGTTAGAAGTAAGCAACCATCGTAAAGGACCAATCGATGTTCACATGCCAAAATTTGCTCACTTATTACAAATTAATCACTCATCATCACTTATTGCACACATCACATATTCAAAATGTTTTTAATTATATATTTGAAACCATAGTATTCTCTTCTCACGCTCATAAGCAATTTGGGAATATTAGAAGGGATTCAGTTGTTTGAAAAAATATTTTTCTCACACCACTCTTAATCAACAAATTTGGCCCATGATCCCAACTTCACAACCCACTTTAAAATTCTAAAAGAAACCATAATCAACCCACTTCTAAACCTACACAGGAGAAACACAAAGAATTTGGTAGTCTAAGTTACAATTTTGGGGATAGGCATCCAAATAATTCCCCATCATTATTTTTTCATTGGAAAGTTGCGAAATAGGATACCAAAATCCTCCCAATCAAGCATTCCTACACCATAATGCAAGGAGACACTCGTGAAGGGTTGAAGGTYGAGGTCCAGTTATTCTGTTCATGCCTCCTTGGGTCACCCAACCATTGGAAAGAATCCAGCCTGTGATCAATTTATGAGGCCAAAAATATAAATGCCGTGCTTGTTCAAGGTGACTTAATGGCCAAAATACTAGATTTTATCTACCCAATGTGGCGGGTGTGGGTTGCAATCACACCTCAATTATATTTTGAATGATTGTTGGGAAATATCACCAGTCCTTTCAAGATATACACCCTTCACCCCTCATTATAACTGATTATTCATACCTTCACTAGCTTCTCTTCTAGTGGATTCATGCTCCACTGTTGAGGGATTTTGGAAGGATCAATTATTTTTTAGAGGAAGTGTTAGAATTAAAATAGATGTGCTTGTTTTCACCATAGACGATATAGCAATATTGTCATCCAACCATAGGCACAAAGTCCACCCTCGAGCACCTTTAACCTTGACAGAAAAAATAATTCCAGAAGCAGAAAAATAGTCAACCAAGGTAGTGTACCTCTCTCCAAGGCTAGTGTACCAAGAAACAATAGCCAAAGACCAAACAAAAAGTCCAAACCATAACCAAAAACCAATTCACCACTGCAGTAGCTGCAACTCTCCTCTAGTCATGCGCACCACTTGTCCTTATGCAGTTGTGAGAGAGAGTGAGTGAAAATGAGATCTAGCGCCCTCTATTTATAGTCTTCCAAGTGACCTAACTAGGTCGACTTCTTATTTTGGAGGATAATAACTTAATATTAGAATTTCTCTTGAGCTGACTTGTCTTCTAGGGTTATTATCCAACGTTTAGGGTTTCTTGTTTCTTCCCAAAATATTTTAGTATTTTGAAAGGTTACACGTAGAGGTTAATACCTCCCGCAACGATCGTAATATAAACACTCCCTCATACACAGGGAGGTATTAAAGGTAATGGCCTTGAGAAAAAACAAACCATTCAACTGGTAGCATTATCATAGCCGCACATGATATCTCATGATCAAACAGATAAAGTCATGAGAATCATCATTACTATCAGTATCGTCTGATAACATCCTTGCATCAACATACATAATCACCTGCATCATCTCTCGAGGCCTTACTCCATTTGAGTAATCAAGCATGATGCTGAATATGTCATGTGGTGAAATCAATGCACTCAATGGAGTGTCTCGTATGAGTCACTCACTCAATAGAGTGATACAAGGACCATTCTTATAATCCATACATACATCCTAGAAAAATGTCAGTCCCCCCAAATGCTAAAAGCCACACTATGGGCTACAGATACCATTCCTATAAGAATTCTAGTCTTAGACTATTTTCTAATCAAATAATATGTATTATAGATATCAATTTATACCGCCTTAGAAAATATCGGTCCCATATCAACCACCCTAATCAGGACATCATGTCCTTAGGGGGAAGACTATTCAACCTGCTTGGGCCAATAACTGTGCCTCAGGAGAATATCAATCCTGAACCATTTTCCTAATCAGGCCACAATATGTGCCCTAGGAAAATACCATTCCATGATATGTCAACAATCTATCAACTTGGACCATTCTCCATAGAGAGGATATCTTTCCAACAACAATCTGTTCTGTCTGGACCATTCTCCTCCTGGAGAATGTCTGTCCACTAGCACACTGACTATCCATCTAGATGGAAATAAAATCCAACACTAGTGGTAGTATCCATAGAAATCAGATAGTAGCATATTGCTTCTATAATTCCATCCAATAGAACACACCTGTGTCTATCCATAGTAGTATACAACTACTATCCAGTGGTACACAACCATTCCTAGTAGCACATGACTACCAACTAGTGAAAAATAGTCACTACCAGTGGATCACATCCACCACAATAGCATACATCTAATGTCTAGAGACATACAGTCTCCAAAACAATCATATCATCTGATATCATCCTACATAAACAATATCATGATACAAGCTAAGTCATCTGGGCCATTCTTCCACTCACATCCGTGAGATCTAGAAGAGCATCTACCCTCAGAAAGTTAAACATCAACCATGGAATGTCTGGACTATTCTTCCTTAGCATAGAAGAATAAATGTCCCTGATTGCAGAACCCGGACCATTCAACCTAATTGGGCCATTCTTCCAACACTAATCACAGTGAAACCTAAAGAGAATGAGTTTTCCCTAGGGAATGACTGTCTGAACCATTTCCTATGGAAATGACTATCCTGTATCAACCTCCTATATCGGACCATTAGTCAAAACTACTCACAATTGTGAAATTCGAAAGAATGACTACTTGGAGAGGCATACCATTCTGCTTGACCACTACTTAGAGTGACTTCCAAGAAGAATGACTATCCTGGACCATTTCCCCACACTAGCCACAAGGGGAATCACTGTCTATGGTACATCAACAATCTGTTAGACCATTTTCTTTATGAAAATGGCTGTCTGTCAATTTTTTTGGACCACTTTGTGGAATGGAAAGTGACTTCCCAACCTGGACCATTTTCCAAACTGGAAAATAACTGCCCATATATCGATAACATATCAATACTCCCTCCCAACCTAGGGAGTAATCACTTCCCTTTACAATAAGGAAGTCATCTTAACAAGTCCCATCTTATCCCTTAAGTACGCAAAATTTTCATCTTGGACGGCTTTACCAAAATATCTGCTAACTTCTTATCTATGGAGATATAGTGGAGAACCACTTCTCCCTTATGGACTTTATCACGCATAAAATAATACTTGATCTCAATGTGCTTCTACCTTTCATGGAACACTAGATTCTCTGAAAGCTTCACATAGCTCTGATTATCACAATATATCACAGTCGAAACCAACACCTGATCAAACAGTCTAGAAACCATCTTACAGAGCCACACTGCTTCCGTACAAGCATCACAAGCTGCAACATACTCTGCTTCTGCAATGATGAGTGCAACAAACTTCAATTTCCTGCTATCCCATGATATTGCGACAAAGCTCAAACTGAAACATATCCAAGAAGCACTTCTTCTGTCATCTTCACTCCATGCCCAATTTTAATCGATAAATCCATGCAACTATATATCATAACTCAAATGTCCCACATAGATATTTCAAGGAATACTTTGCAATTATTCAATTCTTATGGCTAGGTTCCACCTGGAACTATTTTCACAACAAAGCAAATATATGACTGATTATTTTCCAAATATATTAATTAGCCATTCAATTGTCGATATAGGGACGGGTCTATTGAATCAAAGTCTCTCAACTTCTTCAGACCTATCATTATGGGAGTTTGTCATGGATTTACAATCCATCATCCCGGGCTTCTGAAGAACCATTTCGATACACTTCCTTTGTCATAGGAAGTTTTCACCACACTTCCACTGTACATGAGAGGCTCTGCACCAAAGTTGCTTGAATCCATACAAGATCTTCTTTCATCTGCATACATGGGTCTCTTTCTAGTATACTTCAAAACCCTGAGGTTTCTCTACATATGCTTCTTCTTCAATTAGTCTATTGAGAAGAACAATATTTACATCTATCTGATGTAAACTCCAACCCATGGATACTACAAGAGATATAATGGCTTAGGTAGAGGTATATCTGGTTACTGGAACAAGATGTTATCATAGTCATCTCCCTCCTTCTGGGAGAACCCTATAGCCCTAAATATCACCTTGTATCTATCAAAGCTTCCATTTATAAGTCTTCATAGATTCTTCAATGGATCATATCATTGGGGATTATCTTCCTCCTAATCTCGACTTCATGCTTGAATGAGCAATATCTAGAACTTCCTTGTTTTTATTCTAAGACTGCATGTTTCTGGAATTCTGTAATCAATTCCCTCTATATAAGAGAGTCTATGCTTCCATCTAATGCATCTCTCTTTTCTTTCTACAAAGTGTCACAAGCTTGTTCTGGTTTCCTTTTGATTACTGACTTCCTCCGAGTCGAACTCCCTCTGAGTCTCTTTAAGATATTTCTATCTGTTATGATTGCTACCGATCTGGTAGTTGTTGCAACCATTGTGTCATACTTATAAAATTCTTCTATGAAATATTCCACAAATATTGTTCATCAAATGTTTGTCAACATATTTCATAAGAATACCTGCCCGGAACAAGACAAGAAACAAAATAAATATCCAAGACAATATGTTTATGAGAGTAAATCGAAACAAGAATAGAGGCAATTTCTACAATCCTGGAAAGACATCTTCATGATAGCCTTCATGAAATAACCTTCCTGAGACAACAAGAATAAAAATGTTTCTGATACAACATCTTTTATATGAAGGATAGTTTCTTGGTAGCATTACTAAGATGATATTGTCTGAGAACAAGAACAAGAAATATCTCCTAGAGTAGGTGTTAGTTCATATTTACAATTAAGTACACTGACTAGTATAAGCTACGAAGTACTTATCAATACTTACTTAAGTGACAATAATAAATATGTCAAACATGATATGCAAACCTGGAGTCTTTCTATTGTTCCACTTGAATTGCTTTTCTTCTGAGACAAGTATCTTCTCTGGCCTGTCCCTTAAACTTAAAACAATATGCTTTCTTGACAGAAAACTGAGTTACATAAAAGGATATCAACCTTATAAGATCTTGACTAAAATCAAGTCATAACTTTGAATATAATTTCATAATTCCATAACAACCAGAGATATATCAAGTCAAACTTGGAGAGTGTGTTGATATTCTAAATGCACTGAATCCAATATCACTTCTTTGGAAAATATCCCTTGTACATTCCCTGCAAACACACTCATGCTAATGATACACATTAAAAGAACATGTATAGGTACATGCCTTTGTTACCGAACTATGACGACAAACCTTAGAATGAATTTGCTGGACTAGGGGTTTAGCTTCTAGAGGATTGGTAAACCTCATAATCTTCCTTTTAGTAGATTTATCTTGGGCACAACATACACTTTCTTCATGCTAGGTCTCATGTCTTCATAACTGCCTTCTATTTTGACTTTCGACTGGTCAACCTTAGATTTTGACTTCGTCAAACATTGAATTTGACGAAAATTTAAAACTTGATGTCTTGGCTTACTGATAGTACCAGGAGGTGCACTAGGATAGGGTGCACTAGGTTATCCAGGAATTAGGTCAAGTGCTTCACTTAAGGTGCCTCAACACAAGGGTTAAGGTTTCATTGTTGCAACAAAAACTTGACTGCAAATGCAACTAAAAATGAGAAAATCCTCCCAATATACCTTCCAATGGATAGAATGTCTAAATATTGTGTGGGACCATAACCTGTTAGAATTAAAAGAGATGTGATCGTTTTCATCATAGACAATATAACAATATTGTCACCCAACTAGGCACAAATGCCACCCATAAGCACCTTTAACCTTGACAGACAGAATAATTCTGGAAGAAGACCAATAGTCAACCAAGGTAGCATACCTCTCTCCAAGGCTAGCATACCAAGAAACAATAGAAAAATACCAAATAGAAAGTCCAAACCATAACCAAAAATCAAGTCACCACTGCAACAACTACAACTCTCCTCCAGTCATGCACACCACTTGTCCTTATGCAGTTGTGAGAGAGAGTGAGTCCAAATGAACTCTAGCACCCTCTATTTATAGTCCTCCAAGTGACCTAACTAGGCTGACTTCTTCTTCTTGAGGATAATAACTTAATATTATAATTTCTCTTGAGCCGACTTGTCTTCTAGGGTTATTATCCAACGTTTAGAGTTTCTTCTTACTTTATGAAATATTCTAGTATTGTCAAAGTTTACATGTAGAAGTTATTACCTCCCACAACTACTGTAATATCAACAAGAAGGAAGATAGGTCTATTAGGAAACATGCTTTTATTTTATTCCTCCACGCGAATAAAACCCGAAACCATCTTGCATTGTTACTTGTTTATGTATGGTTATCACTGATTGATGACATATATCTTTCAAAAAATTGTCGAGATAGGCCACATTTACCAAAGAACTTGTTCATTTATTCTTCTCACTACCACCTTTACAGTACTAAAGTACTAAGCCTTTACAGGTTCGAAGACTATCACATTTTGCTGCTGAAGTGATTTTCAAGAATCACAAAACTTTTGAACAAAAAAATGCTTTGTTGACTGCTTGAAGGAGTTGTTACTCATCATAAACATCATGACGTTTGCTGTTATACAAAAACCTTTCATAAACCCATTTGCATCATGAATGTTTACCCCCATTTTCCTTTCAAATGCACATTACTCATCCATGTCTTGAAGTCCACTTTCCATCGCCTTATCAATCACGACTTCACACATGCCCATTCTTTTCTGAGTCACATACAATTTTTTCTTCTTTTTTCCATTTCGTTTTTCCTTCTGAATAAATGCAGTCACCTCCTTTTCCATGATGACAATGCCTTGCCACAAACACTGTTGTTAGTGAGAAATTTTCATCTATAGTCCTACTGATCATTTTGTATGAACTCACATTGACTGATGTGGGATTCCTTAAGACCCACCTTTCAACAAGTCTTGCCCCATTGACCTCAACACCTTATCTGAGATATAGATTAGAGTCCATTTTAAGTACCTAGAGGCTTGCATGCCTTAATGGAAAGTTCTCTCGCTGGAAATCATGGGAATACATCATTGTCCCTTGATTTTAAGATCTTGCAAGTGGCTCGACATCAGCCTATTCATTCATACTTCGCAATATGTACTCGGGTACATTGGCACTCATTGATATCTATGGTGAGTTTGCCTTTCATTGGTTAACAACATTCATCAATGGCTGGTAATCCAATGACTTACTTTCATGATCGACATTGACACATTCATTTGCATGACTAGAATTGTACCATCGGGTTCAGAAGCAGGTGAAGACTATACAATTTTTCATGGCTCCATCAGCAGTTGCAACAATATTTTTCAGCTATATGAGAATACCATAGTTCCACTTTCATACTTCCTCTTTTCCATGATTCATCAACAACAGTTTAGATTCCTCCACTTCACATTCTCCGATTCAACAGTTACAATAGTCACAGTTACAACAACAATCACCTTTCACATGATCCTGCAGCAGTAACATCTTGCATGCTCCAGCAACCACATCAGCCATATTCCTATTGCATAGTTCATCAACATTTTGGGTAAGTGGAGATATGTTATTTTCTAAACTTTAATCATGTAATTCCTCAACTGTTAGTAATGAATAAGTTGGAAAAATCCCTCACCATGCTCCCTTTCATTTTCACTTCTATGACCCATGCCAAGTTGCATGGAGATATGCAACCAAATCAATTGGGGGGTAGGGGACTTTATTCACTATCATCACTCCATT
>JASDQU010589369.1:103107-116158 GCA_032191745.1 Picea mariana | reverse complement strand
ATTGCATAGAATTTTTGAAGAAACATAATAATGGGTTCGAACTCTTGCCATAGTACTTGGAGAATATTACTTCCATACCAGTGGACATAACCAGAATTTAGGTTGACTCATTGAAGAACCCTTTTCGATAAATCACATGGTTATTCACTAGAATAACATGTCAAGAGAATATCACTTTCATATCTCGGATGTTTCTATATATCTTGTATTTTACAGTCCAAGAGAAAGCTATTTTTGACTGGGGTAAGATCATTTATATCAAAATTTCTTTCCAATTATCACATTACAAAAAGGATAGGAAATTCTTCATGGCTTCATATTTGATATTTGCTATCACACACTGTTACCAATTCCCAAATTTGACTATTAGCAAGAGGGTAAAATCTGAAGTGGACCCTGTTACCTTTTGGTATCGGGCATTATGGAGGCATAAAACCCCTTTATTTTTCTATGAAGTTTGTAATGACTTCTTTTCAATTTTGAAAAAATTCCTATTCAAAAAAAGTACCTCCAGGATATCTATTGAAGCTGGCAAATTTATAGAGAAGAAGGAACGATAGAAAAATGGAAAATCATAGTATTATAAGAATATTTTGTTTAAAATAAAATCCTTCATTTATTCCATATTGCRTGTCTGATCAATTATTCATCACGGAGGTAGCAAGGAAATACAATTTATGTTTGCACTATTTCCATGAAAAAAGGAAAAAAAAAGTATTCCTCTTCCCTCGAAGATTGGAGAATTTGTATTGAGGAATATAAATAAAATTGATGAATTTKTAGGTCATTTAAACAATGTCAGTTTGAGATATGCTGAGAATATCAAAGGTTTTGACCCAAGAAAAACCTTTTTTGAACATATGCAATTAGTGGGGTTTAGTAATTCTTTCATTCAACTTGTTTTGAGTGAAGAAGAAGAAATCAATAGCGAGAATACTCATGCACACGATATTGCCAATATGGAAACCTTAGTCAACAACAATGATCATGATAGACAAAAAGGAAATAATTCCAATGATACAAATGCTCAATCTCTAGTTATCACTCCGAAAAATACTACATCCATGAGCAATGCTCTAACAACCTACCCAGTTAAGAAATCTGCCAATGATAGCTCTAGTGGGGGAGTAGATAAGAACCCTCCCTCTGGAAAAATTGAAAGTCCACACAAATAAAAAATCCATTACAACAGGAGGAGAATAATCTCTTAGAAAATGATATTCAAAGTTTCTCTTTGGAAGATATGGAATTGGAAGCAGATATTGAATTATTTCTTTGCTCATGAATTTAATGAAAATTTGGCTCTTACATTCGCTTACAGTCTATGTTTTTCCAAAGTTTATGGCATGTGGTTTTTCAACTATGTAATGGTTTTCGAAAGAAGTTAATCTCTGTTGGTGTTTATGTGCAAACTAATGCACAGTTGAATATCTCTCTTCGTTGAATGAAATTATGGTTGTTCTGTTTCTCTACCTGTTGGAAAACGTTGTGGTGAAAGTGGCTTGGGTTTGCCTCATCTCTGGTTATTTGGTGTTTCCTTGTCTCTCTGATATAAAAATGGTGTTATTGCGTGCCTATGGATTATTTGTAACCCCTTTATGTCAATAATTTGTATATATCATGGTTGTATTTTCTTGTGACATCCATAAAAGGTCTGTGAAGAGGTCTATGGAAATTTGTGGTGGTAAAAGATGGTCAAAGTTTTGTTTTTGGAATAATCCCTCGAAATGTTTTCCATCGTTCTCTCTCATACCTCATTTCTTTTGATGAATGGTATCTCAAACCCTAAACTTGATGACTATGTAAGGGTGACTAACCCAACATTGGATAAGTTCGTTCACATTTTTTTGTCATGGGGTTTTGTCGATTTATTTACCTAATGATGTTATAATTTATACCAATCTCACTCAGTGATAAATACAGTCTGTTATATGACAATATTGAAAGACAAGGTTTAAGATTTATAGTCATGTTGTGTTAGCATGCTTGAGGTTGTCAGGTTTTTAGTTGGATAGAATGTCTCTATTGAAAAATTATATATTTGTTGAATGAGCTCTACGAACAAGAAATATTTTTTATCTACATTAAAATATCAGTTCGATTTTTTTATTACCCACGAGGGTATTTTTGGTCAATTTTGAGAAGCTGTGTAATGATTAAAGAATACCGATTGCACCGGGTTTCAGACTCACTCTGTCCATACATCAACTGTTAGGTTTGTTGTTGGCTTACTGTGCTTTCTTGGCCATACAATGTTTTGGATGTGATATTATTATAGTCGTTGAATGTTTCTTGGGACAATCGTTTATTAAATGAATTCTGTGAATACAATTTAAAACTGCACAGTGAATAGTCTTGGAGTTTTGAAACAACAGTATTGGATTTAAATTTTGAAACAGAGAAGTGTTGGTAATTTTGTTGCTGATGGTAATGGTGTTGTTTTATATGAAAAATAATAGAACAATAACCATTTGGTTCCCTTTCATTGTATAACTTTTTGCACATTACAAGCCCCTCATATTCCCAATGACCCTATTGCCCCCTTTTAAGATGGAAATTGATTGATGAAGTTTTTAATGGATGGATTACATGTGCTCTGTGGTGAATAATAGAGCCAATTTTCAATTTTATTTAAGTAGAGTTTCATGCATGGATTAATAATAATTTTTCATGATTCATTGAATACTGCTACAAGATGAGCTTTTTCAGCAGGGGAAGTAATGGTAGAAGTAATAGAGGTAGGGGAAATTGGAAGAGATGTCATAGAAGACCTCGATTCTCCATACATTTCGATGCTGGCCCTCAGGAATTGAACCATCTTTTCCAAGCTAATTTATTTAACCTAGTAGGCCAAGGAATCCTCCAGACCCGACCAGAAAGACCTCCCTTCCAAGCACATCAAAATATCTCTGGTGTCCAAGTCCCTCCCCATGTGTCAATGTGACCATAACCACCCACCAATGATGATTGGCAAGAGAATGTCCATCAACCTACTGTTCACCACCACGGTTTTCCCACTGCATCATTTCCATTACCCCCTCCACCACTAGAAAATCATGTTTCCCAAGCTGATCCTGCTCTCTCACCTATCCAGTGATCACATGCCAACAAAAAATTAAAAACAAATGTCCTCGAGCCTATGTAGGATAAGGGAAAATAAATAGCCACTCACTCCAGCTCATCCAAAGAGTCTCCTCTCGCCTTCATATTAAGGATGACTGTTCTCATGTTATTAGTGCCATTCAACCTCAAGGTTCTAACCAGTCAAAGGCTTCCATAGAGAAATCAAAAGGGGATAGCAGTGAGAAGAGGCCCAATTCCTCACATAGTAAATATGTATTTTGATAATTGAGGTTGTTTTATATGTTGAAGAAAATATTTTTATTTTGATAAAGTTTTGAACAACAAACATATATTTGACACTGTTTTGGACAACAACATTCATTTGAGCATTTTTTATTGGACAACTTGGATATGATGTTATTTTTGAGAACATGATTGTATTACATTCTGCTATATTTATTAGTTGAATATATATATGATTTGAATTAAATGATTTGGATACTTGTTATTATAAAAGGAAATAAATGGGAGTCACAAGGGGTCCCACCTATCTAGTTATTATTTAATACCCTTATTTATATATTATTATTATTCATTTGTCTCAAACTAATTAGTTAAGTTAATTTGACATAACTAAAGGAAGGTAGTTGAACTACCCTAACTTATTGCAGAGGAATAAAATCCCAATGAGATGAGGAGACAAAGGAGGAAGAACAGAAGGAGAACTACAACCATAAGGTTTGTTCTATACTAGTGAGATATTTTCAACTTTCATTCATTCCGAGTTTACTAGAAATCCTAATCCTCTTGATGAAAACATGGTCTTATTGAAGGAAACATGATTTAAAAACTGAATCACATATTTTGACATCTTGTTTTAAAGACGCATGATTTATCTTTGATAGTCTGTGTATTTTTGTTTGTGCATGAATTGAGTTTCATGATTGATAAATAATATCTTGTAGAGTCAAGTGACAACATTTTGTGATAGGCTGATCCAGATCTTTAGCTTCGGTTTTCTTCTTGATTGTCAGAGTATTTTTGTATGGTGCTGATCGACGATTTCTAAATTTGATTTTGGTCCCTACCCTCACAGGGGTTTGTAGAGAGAACTCAATCTTGTATCTCAGAATGAAATAAATGAAAAATCAGATTACTGTTTCAGTCTCACACATGCGTTTTAATGACCTGGTTCATTCTTTTGTCTTGATATCCATATATACATTTGTATATTTTTTGTACACATTCATGTAACTTTGTTTAAAGTTTACTTCTTTTGCATTAACATATACAACACATATAAAAACCGGCCTTGGTCCTCTGTAATTAATACTTGTGGATTAAGCGATTTTTTTTGAGGCTATAAACCCCGGGTAACATTCCCAACTATCTTGTCTTAGCCTGAAAATATTTGAAAATGCTTGAGTAAGGTTTCCCATACCTTTTCCTCAACAAAAATAAGTGCATTTGTCCCATTTTCTCCCCTTTCCACCTTTGGATTTAGAGGCATCATTGAAGGGTTTTGAGTACCCTTCCTTCTTTGGATTTGCATGTGATTTACTTTTGTATTTGTCTTTAAATTTATGATTTTGATGACCACTACCATCATGCACAGTGCATGTGCCTTTGGGCCTTTGATTTTTCCCATGTTGATAATATTATTCTGCTCTTGTGTCAGAGATTCAATGAAGACCTCAAGAGAGGGCATCTTCCAGGTGGCTCCAGAGGTGAGCCTAACTATATGAAATGTGGATACAAACACTGATTATTCTGGACCAAGTTTTGAGAGAATGGTGAGAACCATTTGTTTTTGCTCCTTATATTTATCAACCCCACAAGCCTTGGGTTGCAACAACAAATCCTTATATTTGGTAAATAAATCTTGGATATTGTCGAAGGTTTTTGGATCCAAAGTGAGCAATTCCATCTTGAGCATGTGTCATCTCATATCTTCCTATTTTCCAAAAATCCCTTCCATGGTGGTCTAGGATTCATTGGGGGTTTTACAGGAGGATTTGTGAAAAAGGAGTTCAGGAGAAATGAGACTGCAAATAGTTCCAAACGCTTCATCCATTTGATTCAAATACTTGGAATTTTCTATGGCTGATGTGGTTTCTGTCTCTATGTCCATGGTTAACCTGTATAATCCTCTGCCTCAAATATGCACTATCATCTTCTCCTTCCATGCAAATAAATTGTGTGGTGTACGAATGGATTCTTTTGGAAATTCCATTTTTCTATTGTCTTCAATGTTTGGTACCTACAAAAAGAATATGGTGTGTATTTTTCTTAGAAATCCATCGGCTCCGATACCATGTAAATGTGTTGAAACTGCACATAATATATTTGGCTAGCAAATGAAATACACAGTTTGTAGAGAAAATATGAGAAAAGGGAAGCAAGATAGAAAGAATGGAAGAATTCTCATTAACCAAAAAAATGAATGATAATTTACACATGATGTACTTTGTATAACTCAACTAATGCGCATTGGAGGAGAATCCAATGCACCATAGTGGTGGTCTAGAGTGATATGGACACACACCAACATTTACGGGATTAAAATGACACCTAGTATAGTCTCTGAGGCAGTTACGGGAGTTAACTGCCACCAATTCCGAGTTAACTAGTCTGCCAGTCTTTAGTTAACTGACTAAAACAAAGTGAAGTGAGGAGGAGATCAGGGAATCATGAGTAATGCACTAGTCTAGAGACGATCCCAAGGAAAATGTGCATTAGATGGTGATGATCCCAATGTTGCATGGTGATAATCCAAATGTGGCATCTAGAATCCACTCAACTAATAAAACTAAAGTGTGAACTTAAGATAATATTCTCCTAGAGGAAAGTTCTCCCTAGAATATAGGAGACTGAATAATGACTAGTAAACATAGAGAAAACCTTAGGAAAAAGAATTCCTAGGTGTGTGTGAAGTATCTCCAACACGACCAACCTCCTTCTATATTAGTCTCTTTTGATAACTTATCCAACCGCGGGTTCGTGGGTTGGTGGGTTCACAAAAATTTCATATTGAACTTATCTCATCTCCGCCCCCGCCATTACGTTTCTTTTCCCAATGCACAATAAGTATTATTTAAATGCTAACAAATGTTTTTCAGACTTTGAAAAGGCCGTTAATAATGATGAATGGATCGAGAAATATTCATTAAATATTCATTTAATTCTCATTTGTGAGGGGATTAAATTATCATTATCTCTCCAAAAAAATTCATTTGTAAATATCATTCAACTGAAGAAACAATTTTATCAACTTAATGGCAGGATCAACTCGAAAAATTTTCTGTGGTGATACTTTGAATGTTTTTGTCCGCGAAGATCATAATTTCCAGTGGTTGAGAGCATATTGGTATTATTACTCCCCTCTTGCTTCTCAAATAAATGAGAACATGATTTGGACATGTGGGATTTCTCTTGCTAGTTGTGTTCCATAGGTTTTCCATTATAAATAAATTGTTGCATGGTGTGTTGAAAAATACATAGCAAATCAAAGTGCTATACGAATCTAGGGACATTCCCCAATCTCTTTGTCACCTCAAGTTTTTCGTAAAATGTTGAAGCTGTCAGAGCCCACTCTCACCTTCAAAGGTGAATATTACAAATAATTTTTGAAGAAACATAATAATGGGATCAAACACTTGCCATAGTACTTGGAGAATCCTACATCCATACCAATGGACATAACCAGAATTTAGGTTGACTCTTTGAAGAACCCTTGTTGAGAAATCACATGGTTATTCACTAGAATAACATGTCAGAAGAATGTTGCTTCCAAATCTCAGATGGTTCTATATATATTTTATTTTACAGTCCAAGAGAAAGCTATTTTTGACTGTGGTAAGCTCATTTCCATCGAAATTGCTTCCCAATTATCGCATTACAAAAAGGATAGGAAATTCTTCATGACTTCATAATTGATATTTTCTATCACAAAATGTTACCAATTCCCAAATTTGACTATCAACAAGAGAGTAAAATGTGAAGCAAACCCTGTTCCCTTTTGGTATCAGGCGTTATGGAGGCATAAAACCCAATTATTTTTCTATGAAGTTTATAATGACTTCGTTTAAATTTTCAAAAAAACTCTATTCAACGAAAGTACCTCCAGGATATCTATTGAAGCTTTCAAATTTCTAGAGAAGAAAGGAACGATAGAAAAAATGGGAAATAATAGTATTATAAGAATATTTTGTTCAAAAGAAAATCCTTCCTTTCTTCCATATTGTGTGTCTTATAAATTATTCATCATGGAGGTAGCAAGGAAATACAATTTCTGGTTGCACATTTTCCATGAAAAAAGGAAAAAAACAATTTATTCCTTTGCCTTGGAAGATTAGAGAATTTGTATTGATGAATATAAATAAAATTGATGAATTTGCAGGTCATTTTAACCATTTCAGTTTGAGATATGTTGAGAAGATCAAAGGTTTTGAACCTTTATTGAACATATGCAATCAATGGGGTTTAGTAATTCTTTCATTCAAACTATTTTGAGTGAAGAAGAAGAAATCAATAGCTGAAACACTCATGCACATGATACTATCGATCTAGAAACCTTACTCAACAACAACAATCATTATAAACAAAAAGGAAATAATTTCGGTGATAGGAATGCTCAATCTCCAGTTGTCACTTTGAAAAATACTACATCCAAAAGGAATTTTCCAATGACCTACCCATTTAAGAAGTCTGTCAACAATAGCTCTAGTGGGTGAGGGGATAAGGACCCTCCCTTTGGAAAAATTGAAGATTCCCATAAATTTCCTGTAAGAAAGAAAAGAAAAACTCCATTGCAGGAGGAGGAGAATAATCTCTTAGAGAATGAAATTCAAATTTTCTCTTTGGAAGATATGGAATTGAAAGCAGATATTGAAAAGATAGATTTTCCTGAAATAAAACAACCGAAGCATGTTGTTCAACAAAATACTATATTGTAAGTTGTCGGGAATGAAAGTTTTAGTGAAGAAGAATCCTTTAATATTCAAAGTGATATTTTTGATAAATATTCTAAAAAGTTAATATTGAAAAGAAATGATCAGAGAAATAAGAAAGGAAAATCCTGCTCAAAGGTTGACCTTAAGTATATACGACCATCTCAAATTTTCAAAATGCACAAGGAAACTAGGGATGCACTTGATGAATTTGTTGATGGTTTGGAAGCTGATAATTCCAGGCTAGAGGAAAGAATCAAAGAATTGGAAATTGCCTTGATGCCTCTTCCCATTTTGGCTAGCCCTTTAACAATGATAAATCCAACCACATCAGGTACCAAATTCAAAGGATCATCAATTTTTCTTATGAATGTTTGAAATTATGCCGAGATGAATCTTAAAAAGAAAATATCACTTGTAATGGAGGCCTGGGAAGTCTCTAAAAATATTGATTCTTTTGGTTCGTGAGCGCATGAGTTCCATGAATATATTCAAGATGAACTTAAAATGAAGAAGGGTTTTATTCAGATGTTTTCATACCATTTGGAATAAAATTTTCAAATATGACAGAGGCAAAGAGGAGAGAAGAAGATTTTCCTTCATTCACTCGGATTAAACAGTTGAAATCCTATTGGATATAAAGATTACAAATCTAAAAGATATTGTTCAAACTTGCAGTGAAGTCATAACAAAGAGAGAATATTTATTCAAAAGGATTACAAAAATAGACTTGGCGGGTAGCACTGGTGAAGTTCAAGATCCCAAATTAATCTTTCATTCAATGTTTATGACAAAGCAACAATTTGATGAACACGTGGAAATACTGAAAGGATTATCGACTGAAAAATTCAATTGTGTAATTGAGTATGGTGAAGAAGAAATTGATAATTTTCTTATTGATCACTTTATAAAAAATCAAGACATTGAAGAATCAACACATGGTATTTCTCATTATCTAAGAAATTTAGAAGGAGAGTTATTTAATATCAAAATTAGACATGATATAAATGTTGCGCCCATGAAAAATTATATTGAAGATTGGTTTAAAAGAGCAATTGATAATTTAACTAAAGAAGGCCAAGAAATGGAAGTTGGGAAGGTTCTGATAACCGTCAATGAGGATAATAAAAGGACAACAACAAGAAAATGACAAATGAGAGATACCATCATAGTAAGTTCATGCTGATCACATTTTGTTTTCTTTATAAGTTTTCATTCAATTATTCTTCTTTTTTGAATAGAAAGGTATAACCAAAATATGATAAATTTCTCTTTGTCTTCTTTCCATATCCTATTGCTCTGCATCCACCCACCTTCTTCCTTCTACAATTGATTTCTTTGTACATGTTTAATTTTATGGYCAGMAGGACCCTAATCCGAGTCCTTTGGACAAATGCCTTTTAAATTTCAAAGCATTGTAACATAATCTATTATTTTTGAGAAATACCAAGAGAACTTAGTMAGGATCAATTTTGACTGTATTTTATAACTCTAAGCATTGAGTATAAAGTATTTKAAATTGATTCATCATAATCATTTTTTAGCTATGCAAGTATTTAATTTATAAAAGTTCTGTTATGCGTCTGGACCATCTACTTTTATTTTTATGTGTGATCAGAAATATTTATTTTCACTATGATGGATGCGAAGAAATTGTATTCAATGTGTGATGTGTGAGGTTCCTGGTCCTTTCTTAGGAATTCTCTTAAATTAAATCTTTTATCTTTCATAATTTTATCTTTCTTTGAGCATAAATATTAGACCATCTTAAGGTCTTGTTAGTGCCCTATAAATAGGTTGTTAGGATTTGAGTAAAAAATGTATGATAGGGTAAAGTAATGATTTGGTCTCATAAACACCATGTCATGATTTCTCTTAGGTAATGATTAAATAGGTTTGTTTGAGTAAGGTCATAAAATAAAATTTGAGTCATGAAACATATGGTCTTAATGCCAAGAAATGAGTTGTCATTTCACAAAATAGTCATTATGAGAGATCATGAGGTCAATTCAAGTAAGTTAGAGACAATATTGTCATGGTTTTAAAAATTTCATGAGCTTAAATCTATTAGAGGAATGTGGCATCATCAAGAAAATCATTGCGCAACGCAAGTTTCTGTACAATGTCCTAATGTTGCGCAATTGAGTATTAAGGTACAATGAGGTATTATGGGTATAATTGATGGTTTATTTTGGATTTATCGATCAAATTGTTCCTCCTCTAGGTGAAGAAACCCCCAGATATCACTTTCTTCCTCTGCAAATTAGAAAATATTCCATCCAAACTTGTTGCGCAAAAGATGCAGAGGACGCTGCTCACAACGTTGTGCATGTTGCTCACAATGTTGCGCATGTTGCTCAAATGACCTTKCTTCCGCACCTTCCATCTAAATTTTCAGATTCTTGGCCGAAGTTTGAAAGGAAAACCTTTCTTATGAACCCAAAGCTTCAAGMTTCTCTTTGAATCTATATCCTTTGCTGCATCGAATTGAATTTTGCAAATTCACCGCGCATCTGTAAACATTGYGTTTTATACTACACATAGTCCTATTTTTTCATTTTCACAAGGGATTGATACATACCAGCATCATGGAAAATCCAYAGGGAATAATAAAGAGAAAAAAGGTTGGTGATATCATCATATTTGAGCCTCAGGGTTTAAAGTTAGTGAATGCATATCTAACAATCAGAGTATCTTTTGAACAAATGGGTTGTATCAGGTTTTGTGAAAAGATTCCGGGGTACATCATGCAGGTGGAAAAGGAGTTTTCATTAAGTTTTGATGGAATTAGGGATAAGGTGGGAAATCTCCAGTTTCAAGTTTCCGAAGATACTATCGCTGCTGCAACAAAGATCCTTGCTCATGGAGAACAATGGTTCAAAGGTACACAATTGGAGCTATCCTAATATCTTGGATTTTTGAAACCTGAATTTAGAAACGTTGATTTTTCAGCCACCATACCCAGAGAGATTCTATTAGAAAGTTATAGAAATTTTTCAAGGGTAATCCAAAGGTTATTTACATGTGAAGGGAGATTGACTAGGGTTTACCAATACCATATCAGGCTCTTAATGCATTTCACTGATAAGAAACTCTTGAATCTACCCTATTACTTTTTCAGAAGCCTATGGAATATGAATGACATAGTATAAGTAAGGAGAGATCAAGGAGAACCTAGCCTCTTCCATTTTTCTTTGATAATGTTGTTGGTATTAGAAGAGTTTAGAAAGAGAAGTCAAAATTGGGAAGCCTTTGTAGCATCATCACATATAGCAGCTGATTCTTTAAACAACTCTCAAAGAATGAGAGATATACCTTCATCAGTAGAAAATAACACCACATATGTCCATCAAAGTTCTATAAAGAAAAGGAAAAAGGAAACTAAAGAAATTGCAGTGACTCAACAAACTAAAAATAAGGTAACAAAGCTTCAATTTTCCCCATAAGAGGTCAAAGTCCCTAACAAACTAGTTATTAGGTTAGTAGCTAAACGAATGTTTGTCATGCACTCATCAAAATCACTTGAAGAAGATCCAAAAGCCTTCACATAAATATATTGTCCTAGTGACAAAGATAACCTGATCATTGAGCTACAAGAATAGTTAAGGAAAGCACATTTTGTCATAGCACAGTTGCATCATGAAAATAAATGAAAAAACAAGCTTTGGAAAATGCCTCCAAAAAAGACATTTCAATGAGAGGTGAAACTGATCCAGGTGGATATTGGTGGCCACCCACCTATTCCACTTGGACCCCCACCATTGCTTCTTTCAGTTTTTCAGTTTTCGCACAGTTTACTATTTTTAGCAGTTTTTTCGGGTCCTGAACTTCCGAGGCCATTTTGAGGCCCAAAACGATGTTTTTTTGGGTATGTAACAATGTTATTTTGTCTCGAGCATTGTATGCCTCGGATAGATCTTTCCAACGAGCTATCATATGCCTAAAACAAAGATTGTATGCAAAAGTTACGGCTCCGGGAAGTTGATGCACCAACTTACCCAAACGGGGCCCACATGACTTTTGGCGCTTCATCTCCCAGGGTTAGGTTTTTGGATGTCTAGGACTTTTGGCATTTCCATTTATTGTAAAAGGGCCTTCAGAGCCTCATTGTAATCATATTATCATAGATGCGAGTAGCGGCCACATCTCTTCTCAGAGATAAGCTACCAGCACCCTAGCTAGACTTTTATTTCCATTCTGTCTGTAAGCATATTTCAGTCATTTGTTATTAATGAAATGAAGTCTTATTTCCGCTACATATCTGTGTTTATGTGTATTTTTGTATTTCATTGTGTTCCTACATAAATCCGGATCAGTGGTATCAGAGCGGTCTGCTCATTCTCGATCCTTCTTTGCATGTCCCTAACGAGATCGAGGTATAAGGAGTTGGGGCTCGATCTGGTTGAACCTTTTCAAGATCAGCCTCGCAAACCCTGACGACCGCCCATGGGGGAAGAAAAGAAAGATGAGGGAGCAGGTGATCCTATCAAAATGTTGCTCGAGGAGGCCCTCGAGAAACAAAGGAATGCGATGATGGACAACTTTGCCCAGATTCTTCAACGGATTCCGACTGGCGGTGCATCGACATCCAGAAGCCACTCTGGAGGTGCCACTCCTTTTAAGGTACAAGTAAGCTTTGACATTCCCATATTTGATGGCCAAATAGATGCAGATGCCATAGATAGATGGTTGAATCTGTTAGAAGGATATTTCTCGGTTCATGACTTTTCCGACCGAGAAAAGATTATTTTCGCACTTCTCAAAGCCGCCCCCCATGTCAAGGACTAGTGGGAAACCTACTCGGAGCAAGAGGGCGAGGGAGAAACCTATTTGTTCTCAGCCGCACCCACTTGGAATTCTTTTTGAGATGCCATCAAGGAACAATATTATCCCGTGGGGAGCTATGAGGACAAATACATACAATGGACTACGTTGCGGCAGCAAAGGGACCAAGATGTGCATGAGATGACGAATCTATTTCATACCCTACGCACAAAGTTGGGTATCAAAGATTCAGAGAAACATTTGGTGTTAAAGTA
>JASDQU010589369.1:86768-97771 GCA_032191745.1 Picea mariana | reverse complement strand
TGTCACTTACAATAATCTTTGGGCTGCCATGTAGCTTTTGAACTGTCTCCATGAATGCGGTGGCAACTGTACTGGATTTGAAGGGATGAGAGAGTGCACAAAAGTGTGTGTATTTGGTGATTCTATCAACAATCACCATGATGACACTCTTTCCTTCAGAATTTGGTAACCCTGTTATGAAATCCATGGAAACCTCCTCCCAGTGCTAACTTGTGATGACTAATGGTTGTAAAAGACCTGGGGTCTTAATAGTTTCCACCCTATTTTGTTGGCAAACCAAACATTCTGCGACAAACGTTTGAACATCAATTTTAAAGCCATCCCAAAAAATTTCCTTCTTGACCCTATGGTAGGTTTTCAAAAATCCCGAGTGCCCTCCTACTGGAGAGGTGTGCAATTCCAATAATACCTTTTGTTTGAGTTGGGATTTCTTACATAAATATAAGCGATCTTTGTACCATAATGAATCATTTTTCCATGTAAATGTATCTGATGCACTGGAATCCTACTGCAACCTTTGAATGAGAATCTTGTTGACGGGAAATATTGACAAGCCGTCAACTGGAAGAACAGATCCGGTCCAGGGTTGTTTAAATAACCTAATCCATTTGGTGTAACCTGTTCTGACGGGTTTAATGGATCCGTTAGCCAATCTAAGGTCCTAAAATAAAGAAAGGGAATAAACTAACTAATGTTAAAACTATAATATATATATATATATATATATATATATATATATATATATAATTATTGTAAATGTATTTAAGCAGAGAAAGAAAACATAAAAAAATATCACTTATGAACATAATTTATAGGTTGGAAGTTTTAATGGAAACTTTCAAAATCAATGTAAAGATAATTGTTCTTGATAAGATAAAGAAAGAACATTTTTATATTTTCTGTTTTCTAATTATAAATCATATAAAACTTGAATTAACTAAGTTATGAAATAAAGATGCACAAATGGTCAAAGCCAATTTAAAACTTTCTTGTTTATGCATAAAATAATAGAAATTAGAAGCAGGTGAAGCTAACCTATTATTAGTTCGTTAAATGTGTCTGTGCCTCTGTATGAACCAAGAGCATCCAACTGCCCTACTTGTGAAATAAATCTGCACTAGGATTATACTGAAATTTTCCTGAATAAATTCAAAGAATGTATTGGCAGTCGGGATTTAAGAAAATAATAGGGAGCACATATTAATTCCGTGATCTTATAATTACAAATGATTACAGTCAGAGAAATCTTTATGTAACACATTCATTTTATGCATCAACTAAACATCAAAGAAAAATCTTGATATTAAAATTGATACGATGATCATAGTCACAACATCTGGAACAACAAGTCATGAACGACATCTATAGCATGAATATCATGGAACATAAAATGTCATTGAGACTAAAACTATACAACATATTAATATCCAAAGATAAGAGAAAACAAAACATCAATGAAACACCATTCATAGTGGTCTAAAGCCGAAATGCTATAAGTTGTTCCATTAAGTCCTAAAAATCATTCGTCCATAACTGGTTCCAGGCCAAGATGCTTCCCTTTAAAAAATGCAGAGTATTTAAAGTGTTTTGAAATCCTATTTTCCTAATCCCAGGATATGATGAGATCTCATGAGATCAATAATATTACAAAATAGAGGGCTTCCAACCACTCATAACTGAATTGTTTCTTCTTAAAAAATTATTAAAAGTTTTTACAAGGAAAATAAAAGAAATACTAATCATTCAAGAGAAAAGTCGAACATGTCTTCCCCAGAAGATCAACATCAAAATATACTATTCCTTGAAAATGAAAACAAAAATAAGTTAGATAAGCTATTTAGAACTAATTTTTAATTTTTTTATTTAAAAATGACTTGGCTACAGATCGACAGATTCTATAGCCAGTCTTATATTAGCTAACAAAGTCTAATTTCAAACCAAATCGATTTTGAAAAGATCACATGAATGTAATAAGAGGGAAAAACCATTTTACCATTTCAACCAATGACTAAAGATGGATCAGAGTAGCTCGGAATTGATTATAGCTTTAACATTGTCTGCGTTTTTTATCACTATGTTACCTGTCCTTTTGAAGCGTTTAGCTTGTCTTTCAACATTTGCCATGAGGTCTCGATTTTCCTGTTCTAGTGATTCACATTGAGATGTGAGTGTTTTAATCCGATCCTGAAGGATGGGAATATCAGTGTAGTAACGTTTTATCCAATGCAGACAAAATGTACTAAAGGATCGACCTATTGGTGGAGTGCACAATCAAGTTTGGATGCATTGGCCTTACCTGTCATCTGCCCTTGACCAAAACTAATACCAATGAACCCATCCTTACCCTCGAGAGACGGTGGAATATTAGTAACAAAGTCATACAGTAGATCAGGATCAGATCTTTGACAATTTGGGTCTTCTAAAACCAGGAACTCTTCAATTTTGGGATTCGAGACCTCATTGACCTTGATCAGGTCGATCGAGCTCAAATGAGGTTTGGTTATATTCCTCAAATTTCTCGAAATAAGCCGACCAAATCTTTTATTATGGAATCCTAATAGAATGTGTCTTTGTGTTGATTGTTTGTAAGATCTTTTGACATAGGGTTTCATAGTAGCGTTATCGATAGAATCCAATTTAGGCATAGGAGGTTCACTCAACTCAAAACTAACAACTTTTTTCTTATGTGGGGATTTACTGGGAATTACCTCATCCAAAGGGTTTGTATCTGGCTCATTATTTGGGAGGTCAAACTATTTTTTCATCAATGGTTCACCCAAAATAGGGCCTTCTACAGGAATAGTAGAAACACAACCATTTCTCGCTAAAAATTTTGATTAACAGAATTTTGATTAAGCCATGCTGGAAAAGACTAGAGTCGAGGCTTTGTTTTTTATACCTTTTAGACATCTTGTACAGGCTTCTCAACAAATAGGAAGGAACATTCAAATGAAAAACTATGAAGTGCATAAGCAGTCGTATATGATAAAGAAAAACTAAACCATAACGACCTTCACAGGTCAAAAATTGTTTAAGTATCAATAGCAGACCATGCCACCTACGTTTGAGCAAAGAAATAGGGATACCTTTCTTGCAACAATCAATTTTCCTAGAGATCATGAGGAGGCTCCAAGGTACTTCTTCGATCCTCGAGTTTTTGAACCACTTCTCGCTGATAGATGGAATCCCTATGGCTTCACTCACAAACTCCTCATTTACCTCTAATTAGATATCTCCATTTGTTTCCCTACACCGATCAAAATTCTGTGCAAATTCCTTAGCCACACGAAGGGTGTACCCTTCGAACCTTTTGATGAAGGCATCCCAACCCTGACCTTATAACTCTTTGACCACATCATCGTGAGAGAGAAATGCTTGAGATCCATTTAGCTCTACTCGAACAACATGATCCATTAAAAATGTGACTGGACTGTAACAAGGGCGACTCAAAACAGTTCTGGGTTTAGATGGCAGGAGAAAAAGGAACAAATCCGAGTAGATAAAATGGAAACAAACAAAATGAAGACCTGGTGCAATTATAGTATGAACATCGAGGGTTCGGTCTTGATGCTTGAGAATTCCTGGTAATGAAAACCTATAACCCGTAATGAAAAGCATTATTAGTTCTCTGTGCTAGCAAGGTGGACTAAGTACAAGGTACAATATTTGCACATTAATTCTCATGACTAGCATGACCATAGTTTTTGCACAGGGTTTAAATATATTAATACAAAATGCTCACAATTCAAATGCAAACCAACTAAGTATATAGAAATCATATAAATATTCAAAACATTCAAAATGTAAGTCATTCAAGTGTTAGATTTAGAATGGATATAAGCACAATGATATTTCAAAAGAATGGCCTGTATAGAAAACATAATATGAAGCTAATTTTTCATGTTTGATTCATGCTTTCAGTCATGAATCAAACATGAAAACAAAACAAAAATGAAAACTTTAAAATTATTAATGAACACCTTTTATAATCCAGTAATCATCTCAAAATGATAATATTTACAAGATGAGGTGAAGGCATCTACAGAAAATGTAGTTTGTTTTTCAAATAATGAAATTGTGTAGGGCTGCCAACAGTGGTGACTTACTGGGCGAAATAGTTATCTTTGCATCGCCAGACAGTTCATGTTAGGACAGATCAGGATGTTTGAAAATTAAGGAACAATCAATAGCAAGTAAAGCATCCCAATCACACTCAAAAATATCACACAGTCTAGTGTCAGATGTGTTTCTCTTCAGATGCAATCCGGTGACAAGTTTTATTATAGTTGAGACGACGTTTGAGCAAATGACTCTGATACTATTGACAGAGCCATTGTTGCCAATAGACGTCCATAGCCTCGGTAGGGATCTCAATTAACCCACTCTGAAACCTCTACCCTATCCAAGAAATATCAATTCAATATGAAGGACATTTTATGATTAATACCAAACAGTTATACCTGATAATTTTCTTGAACTCTACATTGCTTCACTGCGAACAGGCTTGTTCAGTACCCTGACGAAGTTTCCTTGGCATCATGCATGCATTTACCCGCTACCTGTAGACCTGTTCAGTATCTCGACGGGTTTACAAACACTTCCCACACTTTTCAGTGCTTCCAACTCTCTATAAGTTGTTTATAATTTTGAGATAAACTTTATGATCTTTAGTAGAGTGGGGTGATGCTGAAAATTTCATATTTCGAAAAACTTGGTATTTTCCATTTTAATTTCTCATTTGACGGACTTCATCACGATCTGAACTTAGTTTTCTGATAAGGAAAACTTTTCGAGGACAGGAAGGCATACTTGAGTTGTTTTCTTTAAAAACAGAGACATCGTAAAGAGTTTTAATGATGATCGTATCCTCTCGTGATTATAAAGTGAAACTAGGAAGGTTGTTTTGAACAAAAAGTTTCCTTAGCTAGTCCAAGTTTTAGAAATTTACAACACTGATGCTTTGAAATGACCTCGACTGCTGCTTTATAATTAGACTTCTAATTTATTTTCATGAACTAAATGGTGACCCAGACATAAAATTTATTTAGAAACCCAAAAAAAAACATCAAAATGAAAAGAACCAAAATAAAAAACAAAACAAAAAGAAAATGAAAACAAAAAAATATGTATAGAGAGGTGGATCTGGAAATATCAGGAGAAATACCTTTTGAGAGCTTAGCCATTCACCGGAAAAGTGTCTGGCTGTCCCTCCAAATTGTGTAGGCAGAAAGAGCTGGCACCTAGTTTTTCAAAAATTACAAACGATCCCAACCACAGATTTTGGAACTTGGTGTGTTCCCCTTTTCCCTCATGGGGTTTATCCCATTTGAGAACCATGTCTCCTACCTCGAAGTTTCTATCTGAAGAAGAGTTTGAATCAAACCAGATTTTCACAATTTTCTACTGCCGATCCAACTTCTTCTTCGCTTATGCTCTTACTTCTCTTACTTCCTCCAATTTTAATAAGGCATTGACTCGACTTTCAAGGGGGGGGCATTTCTCCTCTTGAAATTTCTGCGATAATTGCAAGGATGGAAGAAGAACATGTGGAGGGAGGATCGCTTCTCTTCCATAGACAAAAAAGAAAGGGGAATTACCAACAAAGGTTTTTGGTGCCACTCTATCAGCCCAGAGTGCATTAAATAAAGCGTTGTGCCAGTTCTTGTGATTTTTAGAAACTGTCCTCTTAATGATATTGATCAAATTTTTGTTTGTTGATTCTGCTAGGCCATTTCCTTGGGGGTAGTAGTTGGAAGAATATTTCAATTTAATCCATTTTTATAAAGTGAATACATTCATATCTAGATATGAGAAATAAGATGCGTTATCAAAGACTAAACATTCGGGGATGTCAAATCTAGTAATGATATTCAAATTAAGGAAAGATACTACCTAATTCATGTTTACCACTTTCGGAGGTGAAACCTCGAACCATATGGTAAAATAATCCATTGCTGTAATAATATACTTGTGTTGTTGTGAAGAAGAAGGATTAATTGGTCCTATGATGTCAAGACCCCACTGCTGAAAGGGTGAATCTACTGTAACGAGTTGCAAAGGGAATGTTTCCTTTTTCACCCATCCAACAACCTTTTGGGAGATTATACATTTACGACATAGAGTGTGGGCATATTTAAACAATGTGGGCCAATAGTACCCAACTCTTAACACTTTGTGAGTAGTGGTATCTCCACCGAAGTGTCCACTAGCTTCACCTACATGAAGTTCAGATAACACTTTCTTTGCTTCATCATTTTCCAAACAATGCATAAGAACACCACCAAAATTATTTCAAAACAATACATCATTTATGAACTAGAAAGATGTATATTTTAACTTGAGTGCTCTTCTGTTTCTAGGATCAAGATAGCGAGGAGAAGATCCAGGTGTCAAATAAAATTTAATATCATCATACCAAGAATTAGCAACAATTTGCGTACAATTGATTTGTTTCCCATCGTGCTGATTTACAATTGAGATGTTAATTTGATTTTCCTATTCTCCAATCGAATTAGCCACTAGTTTACATAGGCCTTGACCTCTAGCAATTTGTGTAGGAGTTATTTCGAGGTCATAATCTTGTAAAGAAGTCATCCAATTTKCCCTTTTTTCACCCAATTCCTTTTGTACTAACAAATTTCTTACAGTAGGGTAAAAGACRATGAATTTAGTTCTTGATTTCAATAGGTATGACCGGAAGTGTTTCACTGCCTTAAAAACCACATACACATGTTTATCTACAGCTGGGTAATTCAACTCTGCCCCTTCAAAGGMTGAGCTCATGAAGGCAATGGGTATTTCATTACTTTCAACATTCTTTTGTGTTAACAGAACAACATAAGATCGATCAGAGGCAAAAGTGTAAAGAGTGAAATCTTGGGAAAAATCRGGGCTCATCAGGGAAGGAGATTCTACTATTGCTTTTCTAATAGAATCAAAAGATTGACTTTCTTGGGGTCACCACCGATATTGAACATCATTTTTAATTAAATTTTGTAAATGCCTTACCATTTCTGAGAAACTTGGGACAAATATTCCGACGAAGTTAAATTTTCCTAAAAAGGATTGCATAGGTTTTTTGGAAGAGGGAGGGAAGAGTTTAACAATAGCTTGGGTTCTTTCCAGGTCAATAATAATTACGTCTTTGGACACTATAAACCCAAGTAGTTTGCCTTGATCTACTGTAAAGACTGATTTCTTAGGGTTGAGGGATATGCCATACTTGTGACATCATTCAAGGACAACCCTAAGGTGAGACAAGTGATCTTTCTTTTTTTTAGAAAAAATAGTAACACCATCAAGATAGACCACTAATGATTGATTTACGAGACCACGAAAGGCAATGTCCATTTCTCTCTGGAAAGTGGCCCCAACATTTATAAGCCCAAAAGGCATCTTCCTGTAGGCATAATTTCCCCGTGGGGTATGAAAAGTGGTCTTGAGATGATATGGGGGAGACATGAGGACCTGGTTATACCCTGAAAAACCATCTAACAGAGATAGTATTTCCAAACTAGATACCTGCTGAAGGATCTATTCCATGGGAGGAACAAGATAATTATCTTTATCAGATGCTCGATTCAAGTTATGAAAGTCAACACAAAGTCGAATTTCACCACTTTTCTTCCTAACAGGAACTAGATTAGATACCCATTGTGTGTGTCTCACCTGGAAAATTATCTTTGCTTTTAGTAATTTATTCAGTTCTTTCTCGACAATGGGTTCTAATTTGGGGTGCATATTTCTTATTTTCTGCTGAAAAGGCTGACTTTGTGGTTTCATGGAGATGACATGTTGTATTATGTTAATGTCGAATGTTTTCAAATCATCATATGTCGAGGAAAAAACATATTTAAATTATTTAAACAATTTTATAAAGGAAGATCATTCTTTCTCAGAGCATCTCGTTCTGAAATTAATATTTTGAGGATTTTCCTTAGTTCCTAAATTTACCGTCTCATAAGTCAAAGAAGAACTGCTCGTTTTACAATTAACTGACCCTCTGAACTTATCATGCAAGTCATAAAACCTCTCTAGTCTTACAACGGATCTGGGAATAGATTTTACCATACCAGACGTCTTTTCAGGAGATCTAGGATCTGATATTAACGTGAAGTTGTGAAGGTTTTCATCATGAGTGCCTTCATCATGATGATCTGTTGGTCATCGTCGAACACTCTCCAATTGGTGATGTTGTCCGGGATCGACAACCTGAACAACAATTCAATCAAAAATGCATTAGGAGAAAGACCTTCTGTAGGCAATAGTTTAGAAGTGACATTAGCCAATAAATCAGCGTCCAAATTGCTTAGTCTAGGAATGGAATTTATGTTAAATGATGAAAATTTTTGCATTAAACTCCATACCTCAGTTTGGTAACTTTTCAGATGTGGTGATAAGCAATGTATGGATTTCCTTACCTTCCTAACCATGATATCTGAATCACTGAATACCATTAAATTATGTACGTCCATATCCAAGGCTTTCCTAAGCCCTTGTAAAAGTGCTTCGTATTAAGCGGTGTTATTAGTGCACTCAAACTCTAATTGACAGGAAATGAAAGTCTTATTACCTGCGAGATCTATGAGTACACATCCAACACTGACTCTTTCTTTGGATTTGGATCCATCAAAGTACAACAACCATATCCGAGCTTCATCAATAGTGTTTTGCACACTCGACAAATATGATGACTGTGTATAGGTCATAATATCTGATTGCTGCCCTGGATTAGTGATAGGGGAACTTTCAGTCATGAAGTTACAGAAAAAGGTATTCATTCCCTGCATTTCAAATGAATTAGTAGATGTAGTAAAAGGTTCGTTTGCATCATTTAGATCCGTCATGGTGTGCTTGAGATGGCGTTCATGATTTATCCTAATTTTATTTGGTTGTCCATTTTTCGACAACCACAAATGAGAATAATCTGTGGCAAAGTAACCATGCAGCTGTTCGGACCAGTCCCTGCTTAAAAAAAACCATAGACTTTAGGGATGTCAACAACAATAATGTCAATAATTTGTTGAACTTTAGGATTAGAAGATAACATAACCAGAACATTCTTAAGTTCACCGATTACCTTAACGTTCGTCCGATCAAGCTGAATGATTTTGAGATTAGAAGGTTGAACTTCTACGTTAATTTTTTGACACACAGATAAAGGCATCACATTTGATGATGCGCTGGAATCAACCATGCAATTATGTCCATTTCTATTAAAAATTTCGAAGGTTAACAAAAAAGGCGAGACAATTTTACGAGTGTTGACAGTAGAATTCTACTAATTTTTGTCACTGTCCCTAAAACAATTTTATCTACATTTGATACAATTTTTTCAGCTAAATCCCTTTTATCTAGAGGTTCAAATGTCGTTTTAGTAGGGATCTTTTTGGTTGTTTTAGAACTAATTTCTGCAGTTTTCTTGCTGCTAGGATCGTTGTTCTTGTTGTTTTCTGTGATAGTTTGAAGCATTTTCTGCAAAATAAGAGGAAATTTCAAAAGCTCGAAAACAAAAATATTAGCCCTTAATTTTTTTAGATCTTCAATTAAGTCATATTCTAAAACTGGGGCTGCTAAACTCTGTTTTATTTCAGCTTGTTTCGACTGTTTTAGAGGCACATTATTACTCACTTCAGAAGAAGGYTTTCTCTATGTTTTTCTTCTTGTGTTGTAAGGGTGGACAATTTCAAATTTTGCTTGGAAAATACTGTCGAAGAAGTGTCCGAAGATATTGGGGGATGATTCTTCTTCTTCTGCTACTTCTTCCTTAGCTTCGTCTTCAAAACTTTCAGGACGRGCAGAAGCAGGATTATCATGTGCTTATAGAATAGTTTGCAAAGCGTACCGCAAGCTTTCGAAATTCAAACCTTCAGTGGTTGGATTTGGTCGATTGGGATGAAAAGGTTTTCTGAAAGGAGGTTTAAAACTTCATTTTCTTGAGGATGCCTCCTTGTCTGATCTATTCAAGTCCATGACTTGATTTGATAGTTTTTAGAAATCTTTTTGCAAGATTTCTAAGTCTAAAGGTTCAAGTTGACTTTTGGCTTGAGGAGGCCTAGTAAGGATTTCTATTTTCTTTTTAGAGGATGAAGCTATTTCAGCTTCACTGTTGATATTATCTTTTAAGATTAATATATCCTTTTCAATTTGGATTTCCTCCTCAAATGCCTCCAGTAGTGTGTTCTTCTTAGACCTTTTGACCCAAATTGCTATGTTGTTGTGTAGAGATTTGGTGTAATATGCAACAATTAGACTTTCAATAGGTATTGAATATGTGGGAATTTGATTCTTTAATGTAAGAAATCTCTGGTTAAAATCTTTTACTTTCTCCTTAGGGTTCATTTTTAGGCTGGAGAGCTACATAACCAAGACCTCAGGAGATTTATCATCTCCAAACTTCTCTAAGAAACAGGTTTCAAACTTGTCCCAAGAGACAACGGTTTGGGGTTGTTGGGAGAAATACCATGTGGAGGCATTGCCCTTGAATGCATAAGGAAAGAGTCTGCATACTACGTTTTCATGATCTACACTTCGGAGTCTAATGGCCAACATAAATTTCTTTATGTGATCTTCAACAGATTGTTTAGAATATGGATCAAATTTAGGCAACGATTTCTCTGGGTGTTTTGGTAATGGGTGTTGAGGTCCAGGTATAGCCACAACATCTTCATTAAGCCACATTCTGGCAGTATTGTTTTAGTTTTCCATGGGTGTTGGTGGTGTCGAAGGTTGAGATGGTCCAGACGAGGAACTGCCTTCGTCAGATGACTCTCCTCTTGAAGAGGATGGAGATGAACTAGGAGGGGATGGTGGGATACCAGACCCTCCGGCTCCAAGAATATGTGTTTTAGTAGGATTGGTGGTATTATCTGCTAGGGGATTTGAGAGTATACCAATGCCTTCAATTTGTTCTTGGATATCTGAAAAATCTAAAGGTTGATTAAGAGGCCTACCAGGTTTCCTGATCCGGGCCAAGGCACTATGTGTCCTTATAAGTGACTGAC
>JASDQU010589369.1:30667-52677 GCA_032191745.1 Picea mariana | reverse complement strand
CCTTTGAGTGGTAAAAGGATGTTGATTATATCAAAAGGAGGTCAAAAAGGGTGGTACTGGCATAAAGTTGGAGGTCAATGGTATGTAGTATGGGAAAAGAACATGGTCAAAACCGGGGACCAACAATCCCATACCCGTTAAATAAAACCTAAACCCAAAAATCCCGCAAAAGGGGGCGAGATCCCGCGATCTCCACTTCGCCTAGGTGCTTCATCTTCGACCAACTTGTTGAAGTCCCAAAAATGGTCAAACATGACTAGGGTTCTCCAAAACTTGGTCGAGGGCCAACAGGGCCCCAACACTCACCTATGACTCGTCCCGAGTCACTATGATCTGGGCAATTCTGCTTCAAATTCCTCGAGCTACCTCGACTTGCTGCTTCTCCAGAGCCTCCTACTCGGTGAACTCCTGAATGAATTTCTCGGTGACGAGTTCTTTCAAGTGTTGTTCCACCATGGTGACCACTTGTTCCATTTTTTCACCTTGTCCTTCTATCTCTTCAAAAAGTGTGCAGGCTTCATCTTGCACTGGCTGGAGCCTCTGGGTCACTTCCATGACTCTAATCTGGATGGCATTGACCTGTTGCTAGATTGTGTACACCTCTTATGACCTTTTCATATTCTCTACTGCTGATAGTAGCTTCAACTGTGATTGTATTGTTGTTGCTTGTTGCTTTGCCTCTTGGAGCTGTGACTCCAATGTCCTCAGTTCCGAGTCTTCTGCAAGGCGCTCATAGGTTTTCACACTTCGGTTACTAAGTTTCTTGCATTCTAAGGCCAATGCCTTGATTCTTTCGACTGCACTCTTGACAGTTTCTTCCCTCTGATCTCGCACTTCCTGCGGAGTTCTTGGCACTTCTTGTAGTTTCAGTTCTGCTACTCTTGCTTGAAGCTATTGAATGGCTTCAGCGAGCTTCCCCACTTGGCTCTCCATTGTCTCTTCTTCCATCTGTGCCAGGCCCGACATAGAGAGAAGTGCTCTAGTGACTTCTTCTTTAACTATTATCTGCTTCACGAGAAACTGTTCTTTTTCTTTCTGGATTTTCTCTCTATCCTTTGTAAACTTTGCTTGGAGGTCATCTTTCTCTTGCTGCGCAACCTGATGTTACTCTAGGGATTCCTCCTTTGCTTGCTTCAGATCCTCTGTGGCCTGTTATTTTTCTTCCTGTACACAACGAAGGCGAGCCTCTTTTGCATCTGCTAATTTATGTACTTGGGCAGGCTCATATCCCAGTTCTATACCTTCTGATGACAATGGTGTAGTAGAAACTACATGGTTCGAATAGAGGGTTTGCTCTACCCCTTTCAGCTCCACCTTGATCCTGTCATATATTGTCTCTTTCTTTGCTTCGTTTCATTGCAAAATATATTTCGAATTATCTACTACATCGGCGATGATGAGGTCAATATCATCCACTGTGAGCACAATCTGTAACTAGGGCTTATTGGCTTGTGACTTCTTCCGTGCTGAAGTTGTCTTTGGGGAAGCCTTTCTTTTCTTTGATGTCTTGACCTCTGTAAGGGGATCTTTCGGTGGTGTCACTTTTCCCTGTTCCTGCTTGTCTTCTTCCTTTTTCTCTTATTGGTTCACTTCGTCACATCCTCCTCCTTCAGATGAATCGGGCGTAGTTTCCTCTGATGCATTGTTTATTTCTTGCACTTCTTCTTTATTTTTCTTCTTGCTATTGTTGGTTCCATCATAATCTTCTCAAGTGACTACAGGACTTTCGATGAGGTTTGGGTCGGAGAGTTCTGTCTGTTCGAATGGTACAAGGAATTATGCAGGTCATTCGTTTCTAGCCGTTTTGGAGCGTCGTTCTAACAACCATGACACCTCCAATGATCATATTGCTTCGTTGTGGCAAAGTGCCAGACTGCATTGTTCTGCTATTCCGATGAGGTTCAAGTTCTGCAAGCCTTCTCTCTGCGAAGTCCTCTCTGGAGCTTCCTGCAATTTTTGTAACTTTGCTTTCTTTTTACTAAGCTTTCTGGCCTTCTTTCATGTGATCTGAATCATTGGGTTCCTCTTCCCATTTTTATTCTTATCTGCTCCTATCATAGTAACTTTGCATTGTTGAAGGTCTTTCATAGGGTTCGAGGGTAATACTTATTCTCTTATTGTTTTAGGGGTGGGTGCTCTTCTCTCCTGCATAGATAGGTTATTTAATCCTTCTTATGTTCTTTCAACTTTGACAGCTAGGTCTCTGATCCTCAGTTGCTTCGACTTGTCCTCTTGTTCTTCTCTTAATCGCTCTATTTTCTTGGCTATGAAGTCCCTTAATTCTTGCTTTTTCTGTTCGGTAGCTTCATCTTCTTCTTTCCTTCGGATCTGATCTTTCTCAATTAGGGTTCTTCCTAGCAAAAGTGCAAAGGGGGCGATGTTCTCAACAAACTTAACGACCTTGAATTATTCTTCTGTCAATTCTCTATGAGAAACCATAGGTACATGGGTAAGTATTCCACATAGGGTTATCATCTTTCCTTTAAACAATCCTATTCCTCCCATTGAAGGAACCATAACAGGCTTTCCCAAAATTTCCCAAGTACTTTCTATCATGATATTCACCCGTGTTTTTGCATCCAATACACAGTCTATGTCAAAGTCTCATATTCTTGTTTTTATGCACTCCTTCTCTTTTAAGATCTCTGGTAAACTTATTTCTCTGTGATCATTTAGTGTTTCTTTCATCTGCAATAATATAGTCTCCAATTCTTTCTGGTGTTCTAGCATATTCTTAGTCTATTGACCTTCCTCATGGTTTTCTTGTCTCATATTCATCTTTTCAAATTTAGCAATCATTCTAGGGAAATCCAAAACCTCATGATCCACAAATTTACAACAAAGACAACTAGGACCTCTACCAGGGAATTCCTTAGCAAGATGTCCCGGTCTTCTGCAAATATAACAAAGATTCAATCCTCTTTTTCTCTTAAATGACCCCCAACCTTTCTTGTACTGCGCACTAGGATCACAGTGATGAACCTGCAAAAAAATCTTTCTAGGATCCTGCATCCACTTGTTAGTCCAAAATCCCTTTCTATGCATAGGAATAACATATCTTTCATTATTTCTATCAGGTCTATTCATATTAAATCTTCTTTCTTCTTGTTGTGCCCTAGTTTTCAGACTAGGACAAAATCTCTCAAGTATACCTAGATCCAATCTTTCGAAAAAAACAATTCCACCTATCTTACCTTTATCAGAGCACAAAGATTTAAGATCTTACCTCTTTTCTTCAGATCCAATTCCCTTCTTAGCATAGAGCTTCACAATTCAAGTAGAATACTACGCACCACAACATCATATCTATGCATAGATCTTTCTCTTTTCTTCAGTTCCCAACAATCACAGTTTCGGTCTCGGCAACAGAACCATTTGTTGGCATAGGGGCAGACCTAGGGTTCAACACTTCAACAATGCACCAACAAAACCCTAACTACTAGCCCTTTCAGCAACACCTGCGAAGCAGATGAAGTCTCACCCGAGGTAGAAACAAGGGGGGTTGCAGGATTCAAGTGTCTACAACCTAGCTGGGACACATATCTGTGATCACAATACTTAACAGAGAACTTAAAAATTAACATTCATTAGTCTTTAACCCTTATTCACATCGCAGGTTAAAACCTTAATTACATAACAATGCAGTATTCATCAAGATCTAAGCACATCTAACCATTCATCACATATCATCAAAGCAGATCTAGCATTCATTTAGATCATAGCACTAAGCATTCATAGATCTATCTATCATAACAGTGCACTAAGAAAATACAATAACAACATAGCACAAAGAACATTAACACAGGATATACGTGGTTCACCCCAATGTGGGGCTACGTCCACCAACTCTTCTTCTTCTTTATTAGCTTCTTCCAATATTCTTACATGCACAGAGCCACAAAGCCAGCTCCACATAGGACAGGAGACCTACGCGCACCTCGCTAGATCCTCCTTCCCCGAGCTTGACACAACTCAAATCCTAATCAATTGCACTTAACCATGCAAGTTCTCAACACACAGTATGCACAAAGCCTACTTCTATCTTACTATAGCACTTAGCCATCATGTTACAATTGACTGCTTCTACATCACCTAGCTACTTATTTATACATTACAAAAAGGGCCTAAACATGGGTAAACCCATGGGCCAACATCCCATACCCGTTACATAAACCCTAAACCCAAAAATCCCGCAAAAGGGGGTGAGATCCTGCGATCTCCACTTCTCCTGGGTGCTTCGTCTTCGACCAGCCTGTCAAATTCCCAAAAATGGTCAAACATGACCAAGGTTCTCCAAAACTTGGTCAAGGGCCAACACCCTTGCCCCTTAACAATATTTACAGACCTTATATCCAAATCATATTCTTGCAAAACAATCATCCAATTGGCTCTTTTGTCTCCCAAATCCTTCTGTACCAAGAGATTTATCATTACGGGATAGGGTACTATCACTTTGGTTTTGTATTTGAGTAGATATGGTCTGAAGTGTTTGACTGCTTTAAAAATCTCACAGACTTGTTTGTCTACTTCTGGATCATCCATTTTTTCTCCTTGTAGCCAAGAGCTCATAAAAGCAATTGGGAATTCATTCCCTTCATCATATTTTTGTGTTAGGAATGTTGTATATGCAATATCTGAGGAAAAGGTATAAAGTATGTAATCCTTGAAAAAATTCAATCTCATTAGAGTTAGGGCTTTATCTATCTCTTCTGATGAAAACCCCCACCTCCTCCCGGGGATCGTGCAACCTCCTAGTCTAAGTATCGTTCTTATGCAGAGCTAAAACAACTCTAAGATCCCTGTTGGATCCCCTCTTAACATTCACAATCCATTTAAAACCTTGTTCAAGTCTAATAAAAACTTGTGAGCACTTTTAGTCTAATCCCCTTTACCCTTAAAATTCATTTCAGGCACTAGCCCTCTTGTTTCGGCCAAAACCTTATGTGACCATGGGCTATGACCAGACGTTACTCCGGCGCTCTGAAGCTTCGATATTTGGGCATTTCAAACATACAACACCTCAACTCCTCCAAAGTGTCAAACTCGTGAAGGGGCTCAATCAATGGTCCATGTTCTGTGCAGCTGATGACTGAGATCTACTTCAAAAATTTTGGATTCATGAGTTTTGATATGTACACACACAACTCCCTGGATCATCGAACTCTGAAGTAGCGAGGCGCCATGATCCGTGTTCCACATGTCCTTGCAAATGGACTGATGAGATGGACTCCGGACTTCGGTAGTTCTCGACTCAAATCACTTTTCATCCCCATTCTCCCAGACTGTCATACTATCGAACTACCAACAATCTACTAACATGTGGCCCTGGCGCCAACGGTCAAGATTCATTCTGTGCTTCAGAGCTTCGGGAGTTCCACATACTTTTACTACAACACTTCGATTTCTCCAGATAGTCAAACTTCTAGATAATCGATGGTCTACTAAAATGTGTCCCCCATCTACCAGTGGTTCAGATTTACTTCAGATCCCAAAACTTCTAGAAAGTTATCTCCTTCGTGCCTAAGCACAAAAAATCTCTGAACTTGCGAAGTCTGAAAGAATTTCAAGGTTAAATCTCATGCTACTTACCTTGATCCAACGATTTTCGATCCTTGAGCTCAGATCTGACGGTTGGGATCTGTTCTCCTTCTCTGCACTCTCCTCCTCTCCTCTGGGACTTAATCCAATGAACAAAATTTGTTTCTACAACCCATCTCATAGTTGTTGTAGCTTCACTTCTGCTATGACTTCACCTTCCTTCCAATGAAGGATCTCTCGATTTATCAAAGGCTTGACCTTTGACTCCCTCCTCTACAGGGTCAATTCTTTGGACTCTGCTTGCATCTTGGAAAATGCAACTCCTCTTGATCTTTGGTACTTTAGACACTTGGCCTCTGGCACACTCCTTGCGCTTGCCTTCTTAAGTTTGACTAACACTTAACAAAGTGTTGTCTCTGTGCACTCCTTGAACTCTGAACTTATTCTTCTGAGCTTGACCTTCTAGAATTTATTCAACACTTCAGATGAAGTGTGGGTGCACTCCTTGCATTTCTCCTACAGTTTGGAAGTTAGACTGTACTCAGCCTTCCACGCTCCTTTCATAGGCACTGCGCACACTTGCACTATTTCTCCTGAGCTTTCATCTTTCAAGTTTAAAAGGGTTCAATGCCTTTTTTCTTTCTAGATGACTTCTTGTGCCCTCCTGGCACTCTACGCTCTTTCTCTTGAGCTTCACCAACACTTCAACAGTTTGTTGGCTTTGTGAACTCCTTGCACTTTCCTCCTCTCCTTGAGATTTTACACTACTCCGACTGTAGGCACACTCCTTGCGCTCACTCTATGAAAAATTGCACTATCCCTCCTAAGTTTTCGAACCTGTAGATGATTCGGCCTCCACACACCTTGTGTTGTGTCCTCAAAGTATTTAGTAACTCTAATGTGCACTCCTTGCACTTACCTCTCCTTGAGTCTTGAACTTTAAAGACTCACTTGTGCACTCTTTGTGATGGCTCGCAGAGTGTTCAATAACTCTGATATGCACTCCCTGCACTATTACTTATGAGCTTGAGAATAGTTTTGGTGTTCCCACCTGGCACACTCTTCACAGAACTCCTAACTGAGTTCTTACGCACTCATTGCGCAGGCCTTTTAGAGTTTTCTAACAACTATAATGTGCACTCCTTGCACAACCGTGAGATCCCAAAACACTCAGAAAACTACAGATAGATAATTCTACCTATTCCTGCAAAGGAAAACATACATACATCCATGGAATTCATAACACACAATAAACATTTAAAAAGTAAACACTCATTACTCTGAAACTCATATATAGGGAATTATGCTCTTTATATTAAATCTGAATGATCTTTACAAAGTGTACAAAGCTAGACTGCAACAGAATCTCAACTCTTTCTCTCCTCTCCTATCCTCTCTTTTCTTCAATTGCACTCACTAATGAATTCTCAATACATTGATCTTTTTACAAAAGAGGGGCTTCCCGAGCCTTCATCCACCTACCTACATTAATTTACATTTAATTTGGCATCTAGTCTGAATCGAATCTAGATCCACCTAACTGTCAGCCATTAAAGGAGACTTTACATACACCTTGTACAAATACAGTGGCTCAGATTTCCTTAAGCCTTACAAACTTTAATTACATTAAATTGCATTTAAAATTTGATATTTAAACTCAAAAATGAGAATATTGGCGCTTCTCTCTTTGGGATTTGCTCCCTCCTAGTGCGTTGTTATGTTGGTTGCTAATGTGTTGATGAGTTGTAATGATGATCCTACATCATACTCCCATGCTAACAAAAATCATGAGATCCTACTCATGGCTCCACTTCCGCTACTGTTGAGATCCTCTAGGGTCCCAAACTTCATTCTGGAGTTGTCCACCTGTTCCTTTTCTTTTTTGTTGTTGTTGTTGTTGTCGTGTTGCTTCTCCAGGATCTTGTCTTGTCATCCTCCATCTGTTTTTTACTCTCTCCTGTGATGAATCTATAATCAACCTCTTGGTTTCCTTTATCTCCTTGTCTAACTTGTCCATGGGCTGGCTCCTCTCTTGCAATATGCTCTATTGTTGCATCTCCTCTTCCTTGTCTATCTCTAACTTGACCTATTGGATTTGTCTTATCTGGGTTATTTCTTCTTCCATAGATTTCACCTCTTCACACAGATCAAAGGGAATATCTTTCTTATCTCCCATGTTAACTCCATCTCATGTGGCATTGGCTTGCCATTCCACTACAGGATCAAATTCTGTAATGATACTACTGATTTGTTGCTCAACCATCTCCTTTGGAAATTTTATTTCTATCAGTTCCTCTGCTCTTCTGTCATCTCCTTGTGCCATAAATTCAACATTTTCTAGTTGCTCCTCATGTTGGAATTCTTCTCCACTCTTCATGATCACATCCTTCTGGCAGTATTCCTCTATCTCTGAATTCCTTAACCAATTCTCCAACAAATTCAACTCCTCCTCCCACTGAGTGAGAATTTTATCTAAATGCTCCTATTCTTTCATCTCTTGGGAAGATTTCAATACCTGATCCTTCTTTTCTTTTATGACAGTCTATGTTGGCTATATTTCTTCTCCTACACCTACAACACATGCACTATTAGTTTTAAAAACATTTGTCTCTGTGGCCTCTTCCCTAGATGCCTCATGCATCACTTCCTCATGTGCAACACATGCATTGGCCTCTGTTGGGTTGCTTGGAAAGAATATACCGATTCCCCCAATGATCATAACGCACCTATGATCCTTCTCCTCTTCTTTCAGCACTCCTTGTTGATCTGAACCCCTCTCTGAGTCCTTGAGAATTTCAGATAGTCTCACCTCCTATTTCCTCTCCTCTCTCTGCAGTCCTTGCTGATATGAACTCCTCTCTGAGTTCTTGAGACTCTTAAATAGTCTCACCTCTTCCTTTCACACCTGGCAACCTGAATTTTCATTTCTGTCCTCCTGGCAGTCCACGAGATCTTCGATTGATCTCTTCTCATTTCCCTCCTATAAACTTGTGAGATCTTCAACTGATCTATTTTCCTCCTCACTGAGGCTTTCTCCATCCTTTGGTTCACAAACGCAAACCATCTCCTCCACTGTGTCACTGAGGTTTTTAAATTGCCTTAACCACCTCCTCAACATTTGTTTCTGCCTCTTGGCAATGGACTGTTGGATAGGCCACTTCACTTTCTGCTTCATGGGCCACTCATACCTACAACTTCCTTGCGCTTCCTTTTAAATTTTATGCATCATCCTGTTGAGCCTCTCTATGGTCTCCTTGAGCTCTTTATCTACCTACTCTTTGCTCATATTCTTGTGGTCTCCTCTCGGACCTTGTTTATGGCCTTTAGTAGCCATTTTCTATTTACCCTACCCTCATGGAAAGTCTATTGTTTGTTATCTGGAAGCATATCTTCACACACACCAAAGCATTAATACTTTGTCTTCTTCTCCTTTTCCCGTTGTCTATAGAAAAAAATCCACTATGATACCACTTGATGCAAACCCCCACCTTCTCCTTGTGCTCACGCGACCTCCCGGTCTAAGGATCATTCTTCTGCAGAGATGAAACAACTCTCAGATCCCTGTTGAATCCCCTCTTAATTTTCACAGGCCCTTTAAAACCTTGTGCAGGTCCAATAAAAACTTGCAGGAGATTTTATTCTAAGCCCCTTTACCTTTAAAATTCATTTCGGGCACTAGCCCTCTTGTTTCGGCCAAAACCTCATGTGACCGCGGGATATAACTAGGTGCTACTCCGAAGCTTCAGGCTTTGGGTGTTTCAAACATACAACACCTCAACTCCTTCGGAGTGTTGAACTCGCGAACTCATAAAGGGGCTCAATCAACGATCCATGTTCTGTCTGCAGTCGATGACTGAGATCTAATTTGGAATTCCAGGATTTAGGAGTTCTGAGATGTACAGACACAACTCCATGGATCATCAAACTCTGAAGTAGTGAGGCATCACGATCTGCATTTCACATTTCCTCGCAAATGGGAGGACGATATGGACTCCGACCTTTGGGAGTTCTCGACCCAAATCAATTTTCATCCCTGTTCTGTCAGACTGCCGAACTATCGACAATCTACTGACACGTGTACCTGGTGCCAACGGTTAGGATTTGCTCCATGCTTTAGAGCTTTGGGAGTTCTGCACACTTTTATTGCAACACTTCAATTTCTCCAGATATTCGGACTTTCGGATAACCACTGGTGTATTGACACGTGTCCCCCGCCTACCAATAGTCCATATTTACTTCAGATCTCGAAATTTTGGGAAACTTGTCTCTACCACCTCCTCACCACCTGGGGTTGATATAATGGTCTAGGTCTCTGTATAGTCGACAACTGAGATCTACTTCGGAATTTCGGGCTTTGGGAGTTCCGATATGTACACACACAACTCCCCGGATCACTGAACTCTGAATTAGTGAGGCATCACGATCCATGTTCAATGAGTCCTCGCAAATGGATGGAGTTGATGGAATCCTTCCTTCAGTTCTTTGAGATTTCTCGACCGAAATCACTTTTCATCCCCATTCTCCTAGACTTCCCAACTACCGACAATCTACTAACACGTGGCCCTGGCGCCAACAGTAAGGATTCTCTCTTTCCTTCGGAGCTTCGAGAGTTCCGCACACTTTTACTACAACACTTTTATTCCTTCGGATAGTCGAACTTCCAGATAACCGCTGGTCTACTGACACATGTCCCCCATCTACCAACGGTCCAAATTAACTTTGGATCCTGGAACTTCAGGAAACTTGTCTCCTTCATGCCTAAGAACGAAAAATATCTGAACTTGTGAAGTCTTAAGGACTTCTAGTGTTAAAACTCGTGCTACTTACCTTGATCCAATGGTTTTCGATCCTCGCGCTTAGATCCGACAGCTAGGATATGTTCTCCTTCTCTGTGTGGTCCTCCTCTTCTCTAGGACTTAATCCAACAACCCATATTTGTTTCTACAACCCATCCAATGGCTGATGTAGCTTCACCTCTACCACGATTTCACCTTCCTTCCAATGAAGGATCTCTCAATTTCTCAAAGGCTCGACCTTTAACTCCCTCCTCTGCAAATTCGATTCTCAAAACTCTGCTTGCATCTTGGAAAACACTAATCCTGAGCTTAGGCACTTGAGATACTTGGCCTCTGGCACACTCCTTGTGCTTGCCTTCTTAATTTTGACTAACACTTAACAAAGTGTTGTCTCTGTGTACTCCTTGCACTCTGAACTTCTTCTTCTTAGCTTGACCTTATGGACTTTATTTAACACTTTAGATGAATTGTGGGTGCACTCCTTGCGCTTCTCCTATAGTCTGGAAGTTAGTCAGTACTCATCCTTCTACGCTCTTTGCATAGATACTACGCACACTTGTGTTATTTCTCTTGAGCTTTCATCTTTCCAGTTTCAAAGGGTTCAGTCCCTTTGTTCTTTCTAGATGACTTCTTGTGCCCTCCTGGCACTCTCTGCTCTTTCTCCTAAGCTTCACCAACACTTCAACAGTATGGTGGTTTCGTGCACTCCTTGCACTTGCCTCCTCTCCTTGAGATTTTACACTACTCTGAGTGTAAGCGCACTCCTTGTGCTTGCTTTGTGAAAACTTTCACTATTCCTCCTAAGTTTTCGAACCTGTAGATGGTTCGGCCTCCGCACACCTTGCGTTGGATCCTCAGAGTCTTCAGTAACTCTGATGTGCACTCCTTGCACTTACCTCTCCTTGAGTCTTGAACTTTAAAGACTCACCTACGCACTCTTTGTGTTGGTTCTTAGAGTGTTTAGTAACTCTGATATGCAGTCCCTACACTATTCCTTCTGAGCTTGAGAATATTTCTGGTGTGCCCACCTGACATGCTCTTCACGGAACTCCTAATTGATTTCTTTCATAGGCCTTTTAGATTTTTGTAACAACTCTAAGGTGCACTCCTTGCACAACCGTGAGAGCCCGAAACACTAAAAAAACTATAGATAGATAATTCTACCTATTCCTGCAAAGGAAAACATACATACATCCATGGAATTCATAAGACACAGTAAACACTCATCACACTAAAACTCATATACAAGGAATTTTTCTCTTTATATTAAATCTAAATGATCTTTACAAAGTGTACAAAGCTAGAATGAAATAGAGTTTCAACTCTTTCTCTCCTCTCCTCTCCTCTCTTTTCTTCAATTGCACTCACTAATGAATTCTCAATACATTGATCTTTTTACAAAAGAGGGGCTTCTCAAGCCTTCCTCCACTTACCTACATTAATTTACATTTAATTTGACACCTAGTCCGAATCAGATCTAGATCCACTTAACTGTTAGCCATTAAATGTGACTTTACATACACCCTATACAAATACAGTGGCTCGTCTTTCCTTGAGCCTTACCAACTTTAATTACATTAAATTGCATTTAAAATTTGAGATTTAAACTCAAAAATGAGAAGATTGGTGCTTCTCTCTTTGGGATCTGCTACCTCCTAGTGCGTTGTTTCGCTAGTTGTTGACGCGTTGATGAGTTGGAGAGATGCTCTTGCATCATCTTCCCTAATATTTATGAATTATTCTTTTTCTTTGGGACCCCATTTAAAATCAACATTTTTCTTTATCATATCTTGGAGAGACTTAATGGTTTCAACAAAGTTTGGAACAAACCTTCTCATAAAATTTATTTTTCCAAGGAATGATTGCATGGATTTTTTATTGTGGGGAAATTGAATCTTTGAGATAGCTTCAGTTCTTTCAGGCTCTATCATTATACCATATTTAGACACATCAAATCCTAATAGTTTTCCTTCATATATTGCAAACATGGATTTCTTTGGATTCAAGGAAATCCCATACCTTCTGCATCTATTGAATATTTTTGTCAAGTGGGATACATGGTCTCTTTTGTCCTTGGAAAAGACAGTAACATCATCAAGATATACCACCACAAAGTTAGCAATCGGTCCTATAAATAAAATATCCATTGATCTTTAAAAATTTTCCCCTGCATTTATGAGTCTGAAAGGTATTTTCTTGTATGCATAATTTCCCCATTTTATTTGGAAAGAAATTTTCAATTGATCATCATGGGAAATTAATACTTTATTGTAACCAAAAAAATCATCTAATAGGGAAATCATTTAAGAACTAGAAACAAATTGTAAAATCTTCTCCATGGGTGGTATAGGGTAATTGTCCTTTTCGGAGGCCTTATTCAAGTTTTGAAATCAACACACAGTATAATATCCCCATTCTTCTTTCTTATAGGTACAGTATTAGGTATCCATTGGGTATGCCCGACAGGAAAAATAATTCTTGTTTCCAAGTGCTTATTTAGTTCATCCTTTACCCGAGGTTCTAAGTTTGGATGCATCTTTCTAAAATTCTGTTGAAAAGGATTTGTTTGAGGCTTTATAGGGATGATATGCTAGATGATTTTGATATCATATGTCTTGAGATCATCATATGTACAAGAAAATATATCCTTATATTCTTTGAATAACTTGATGAAGGATTTCTTTTCAACTGGGGAACAATTTCTTCCAAGGTTGACATTTTGTGACATGCTACTTGTTCCAAGATTTATTACTTCAAATTGCATGGCTCAACTGTTTTTTTTGCAGTTAGTTACTTTCTTGAACTTGTCATGGTGATCGTAAATTTTTTCAAGCCTTACCACATTTTTAGAGATGTTATTGATTGGAGTGAATTTACTCCCCACTATTTGACTTGTTGATTCAAGAGAATTTGAATTCACATCCTGATAATGTTGGCCTTCATCTATGACAGAATATTTGAAGTTTTCTTCAAGGTGTAGAAAAATTATGACTTGTTGGTCATCATCGAAGACTCTCTAGTTTTTTTTATGTTGTCAAGACTTGAAGTCATGTGCAAAGAGAAAGTATCAGGCATTAATCATTCTGATGGAATCAATTTAGATGTTGTAACACCTTGTTTCCCCCATGACTGTAATTATGCTAAGACTTCATGTAATGTGATTATGGAGCATATAATTATGTTTATGATTAATTGAAAATACTAGACAGTTGATTGAGAAGAAAAAATATTTGAGTACTGACCATGATACCATAAGTGGGATTGGTGAGGTGGAACTGAGAAGTTTCAATGAAGAAAATAGGAAGCTTTCTCAACATTCCATCCTACACCTTCAAAAACATTGAATACACCACCTACCAACGTACTTGGAGTGCATGAGACCAATGACTAGTTATGGAGATCAAGGTTGGGTGGTTGAGTAGTTACAATTGTTGGAAGATCTGGTACTTGGAGGGATGAAGGGTAAACTTAAGGATGCACTAGATTGCCTCTTCAAATTCAAGAGCCTGACTGGAGGGTTGCATCTGACAACAACCACGAGAATTGTGAGGATAGGTGAAAGATGGGGCCAAAGGTGGAAAACAACACCTAGTTCAAAGGGAGATGAACAAAAGAGAGGAGACAATGAACTAAGAGAATACATGCACAAGGAACTTCAACAACCTGAAAAGTAGAAGATAACACAGTACGTAGACATTGCGAAGATTGGTTCTCAGTGAGGGAAATTGTGACAGAGTGAGTTGTGTTAGACACACTGACCACATTGAGAGGGAGGGTGAATCAATGTGAGGATATATTTATACTTCTTACAAAAATTTAGTTAGCAATCACCATTTAATCATTACTTCCATTCATACTTAGTTGTTCGCATGTAAACATATCTCAACAGCATACCTCAACAATAGGAACTATGAACCATCACAATAATGAACACAAAGAACACCAGATATATGTGTAAAATTTGTGTATTATGTGTTACAAGAGACTACGATCTCAGGGGTTTATCAACACCAACTCAAAGAGAGCACCAAATCTCAATGCAAGACCCATCCTGCAGATATCAGCACCAATTGAGAAGAGGAATCCAACCCTCAAGTACAATACCTAGCTTGTAGACAGAAATAAATCTGTCAAATTGTACCAACAGTCTATACCAATACAAATACATCAACTATGCAAAAAACAACCTGTCTCATCAATCTCATCATCCAAATCTGATCTACTCACAAAGATCAATCATCAAGTAAAATCTCAACCATATAAACAATATCACATAGTTAACCAACAAGATAACTCTAGAAATGCACCATACTCTCCATAAACCAAATACCATAAACCCTTACACAAGACCATGTGCCAAAACCAAAACTTTAATCATGTAGCAATCATCAAGACTTATACCATACCATGCAACAATTGGAACAATTCCAATATGAAAATGTGATGTGGTTACCAAACTGCCAACTTTCTATAACTGCCAAATCTGTTGCCGCAATTCTACTGCCGTGGTTTTGCTATCACAATTTTGTTGTCCTGGTTCTGTTGTAGCAGTTTTGTTGTCGTGTTTCTTTTACTGCGCTTTTTCTTCCATGTTTTTTCTGTCGCGATTTTTTGTCTGTGATTTTTTCTGTCGTGAATTTTCTCTATCAATAATACCTTCCTAAATAACCTTTCACAAATGGATATTCAATATGCTCATAGATCATACTCATAAGAGAGCCTTGCTCTTTTATTTATACTTCTCCAAGTAGCTTCCTCTAGGGTTTATCTTCTAACCANTTAATGGTTTTCTTGCTCAATTTCTTCTGGGAGCTTCTATAATAATTTGAGTTCTTTGACCTTCTAGGGGCTTCCATATAACTCATGAGGGTTCTCCAACTTCACATGGCCATAACTCTCTAACTGTGACAAGTTATGTGACGTTCCACATATCACTGGAAACAACATGACATATATTATCCATCTGGAATAGTTTCTCCTACAAATTCATTGATCTTCATTACATTATTCCTCGATCAAACTTCGGTTCCCTAACCTCATTGCTAGGCTACTCAACCACCTAACCATTTGGACTTCACAAAACATCTTTTTGTGAGGAATTTCACCATAAGGGGACCACTTTGAGAATTTAATCCAAGAGCGTCTTCCCATGAGGGATTTCACCATAAGGGGACCACTTTGGATTTTATCCATTTGGTTCTTGCTATCAATCATGACATGACATCAATGATACAACTCCCTTTAATATCAACACATCATTATGACACCACTTGACATCAACCCTTTGGCAACAATTACATCAATGACCATATAACCAATAATCAATATATCAATGATATAAACACATCACTATGAAAATACTTGACATCAACCCTTTGATATCAATCCTTTTACATCAATGAAAACATAGTACAACAATCTCCCCCTTTGGAATTGATGGCAACACCAACATTGATGTCAATACCAATCATTGATGGAAACACTTGGACATGGAAATGCTCATGTTCCCTTTGTGATCATTGCTCCTCATCAATATTCATCTAAGCAAATCAATGTAACTATCTCTCCCCCTTTGACATCAATGGAAAATGGTAGTTCTCTCCTTGGGGTTGCTCCCCCAGCTTGAACTCTCTTTAGGGCTACTCCCCTTGTCTGGATGCCTTTGAGCTTCCTCTGAATAATGTCTCCCCCTTTGGAAAAGGGATGTCACTCTAATGCAATGTTGATGGCATGGCTTCCAATCATATCTCCTCCTGGAATCATGTTGCTACAACCAATCATGGGAAGAAGAATAACTCCCCCTGTGGTTATGTCTCCCCCTATATTCTCTGCAAGATGAAAAATATGCTACCATTGCAATATATTTCTGCTGCAAATGATACTACTCAACTAGAACATAGATTAGTTTCTCAAGAATGACATTCTCTTCCTATGACGATCCTTGGAACTATCCATGCATCAAACTCATGCCATACCATACATCATGAAACAAAAGATATGTCAAAAATGAATAGAGAATCATGAACAGACCATCAACCATGTACATCATGTGCCATACTGTGTGCCAACCATGCACAACACCCATATACATCAATACCATACAATATACCATAAGATATCATCAATGGAGTGTATCAACCATATGCCAAGAACATGTGCCAACTGTGTACCGACCATATGTCTCTACCAACATGCCAACCATGTGCCTCAAACAAGTGTCATATCACTAATGATATGCGTCTAACATGAACGAAGTAACAAAAAAACTCATGATATGCCTCTACCATGAACCAAGTGCCACAACCATGTATCTCAACCAAGCATCTCAACTATATCATCCCATACATCATGTACCAAAGAAAGTGCATCAACCATGCACCAAACCTCAACAAGATGAATCTGAATCAAGATGTGTTCTCATACATGTATGCCATATCAACCATGTTCCAATCATACTGCTAGAAAGTGCCTCAACCAATGTACCAAGTATTTACCAATCATGCATCAACTATAGATCAATATATGACTCATCAATGATGTAAAACATAACCACCTCATCAACTCATGAACTACATGTCCCAATATGTAGATGAACCACATGCCAAATGCATCGACCAAGACATCCAACAAATATGCCTCTAACAATACATCATAAGATATTTCAATGGCGCTCACATGTGTACCATCCAGGTACTATAATAGATTTGCTTCAAAACTATTCACTACAACAAGTACTAAGCAACCAATAGTACCTTTACACATGTACCAAGAGTGTCCCTCAATAGATCAATGATATATATCTAGTTAACATCACATCATCATGACATATCTCATAGACATGGTGCCATAACATCATTGAGAACATTACCAACAATATACCTTATCAGGAATACATCACTCCACACACTAAAGTTTGTACCATGCATCCAAGATAGACCTCAAGCAAATCTTCAACACTCAACCATATGTCATCACCATACATACATCAAACACACATGCAAGCATATAATCCTGAAAACCTGCAAAAAACCATGTCAGACCTTGCAAAATAGATTTATATCATTAAACCATGCCGCAACTCATCTGTACACCTCTCCTTTTGAGGCTTTTCCCACCTGTACGCAACTTGTTCATCAGTTAGCTCGTGTATGTACACGACATTTCTATACATCACCTCATGTATGTACATGACCTTTCTATAGATCACCTCGTGTATGTACACGACTACTTCCACATGAACTTTCATATGCCTCAGGAAATGTAAGGCTTGAGATTTCCTCCTGGCCACCATTCTTTTCTAGTTGTTCAGTCTTCTTCATCCACTTCTGAAAGTGTCCAGGTTTCTTTGTACTTGTACTCTAAGCTTCCATCCTTTCAACATTGTCTTCCTTCCAAGTTACACATGTTCTTCTTGCCATGCTATATGAATCACTCCTCATTGACTGTTTCCTTGAATTCCAACAATCCTGAGCTTTGTGGCCAAAACCACTGTAGTTATAACATCTCTTGGTGTGACAATGAGCAGCAATGTGTCCCACTTGATTACATCTCCAACATCTTAGGGTGCTATGGAACCTTTCAACATCTTTCCATGCATAATGTCTACAATGGAAAGCTTTGTGACCATATTCATTACATGAGAAGCAGTGACCATGAAAAACATTTCCATACCTTTGCTTTGGTGTCCACCTTGAAGGTGTTTCTGTTCTAAATTTGCTTTGAGGTGTAGAGATGGCTTCTTGAGGTCTTCTTTTCTATGTTCTCCTAAAGGTTTCCTTGCTTTGTGTAGGTGCTTGACTTGCAACTTTGCTTCAACTTTTTGAGAATGAAGGACTTATCTCATGCTTCTTATAAGTACTAGCTTCAAGGTGTGGAACTTTCTTGTTATATCCAAGACCTGATTTATCATTTGGTGATATTTGACTATCCAATATTTCATCCAAGATAGTTGATCTATTCATGAACCTTTTTTACTTCTCTACTTTCCTTCTAAGATCAACAACTGCTTCTTTTAGCTTATGGCATGATTCTTCCTTTTCATTTACTTGATTCTTCAATAGTTCTTCTATCCTTTGGGCTTCTTCAATTTGGGTCTTCAGATTGACAACTTCAAATATTTTTCTAATCTCATCATCTACCTTCTTATTTTATTTTGCATGACTAATTATTTCATTCTTTAGTCTTTTGATCTCTTCTTCTTTTTCTTCTAATTGAGTCTTTTTAGTTTCTTCTTGTTCTTTGAGCATCTGATTTAGTGCCATTGTATGCCTTGGGTACTTTTCTAGGATTTCCTAAGTGTATTTTTCAAGATACTCAAAAGCAATTGAATAATGTCCTATTTCCATGCTAACCTCGCCTAACTGAAATAACACTTTTTCTTTAAACTTCAACAAATATTTGTTTTCATCTACACAAACTTCTACTATATCTTCCTATTTATTTTTAGGAGAGCATTCCACATTATCACACTTAGACTTATTGCAATTAGAAGATTTTGGAGAGTCTTTACCTTCATTTTCCTTGATGGATTTGTCTTGATATACCTTCTCTAGCTTCAGCCATAGGTCCTTGGCAGAGGAATGTTGTCCTATGTTTTCTTTGACAAAATTTGAGAGTCCATTGAAGATGGTATTGAGTGCCACTGCATTATTCTTCTTTGTTGCAAGTTTTGACTAATTCTTTGAGGGAACTGGTCCAACAACAACTATATTCCAAACACCTGCTCCTTTTTCCTTCAAATACCCTTTCATTTCTATTCTCCATGTGGAGTAATTTTGCTCATCAAAGAGAGGAACTTCATCTGCATGTTCATCCATTTGTGTGTCCACGAATCTCCTTCAAGATTGCAAGGCTTATGATGAAGGCATGCTCTGATACCAATTGTTGGACACACCGACCACAGTGAGAGGGGGGGGTGAATCAGTGTGAGGTTGTTTTTACACTTTTTACAAAACTTTAGTTAGCAATCACCATTTACTTATTACTTCCATTCATACTTAGTTTCTTGCATGTAGGCATATCTCAACAACATAAATCAACAATAAGGAACTATGAACCATCACAATAAATGAACACAAAGAACACCAGATATATGTGTAAAATTTTTGTATTATGTGTTACAAGAGGCTAAAATCTCAGGGGTTTATCAACACCAACTAAAAAGAGCACCAACTCAAAGAGAGCACCAATTCTCAATGCAAGACCCAACCCGCAGATCACAACACCAACTGAGAAGATGAATCCAACTCTCAAGTACAAGACCCAACTTGTAGACATAAAACAATATGTCAAGCCATACCAATAGTCTATACCAAGACAAGTGCATCAACTGTAACAACCCGCTCTACTGAGCACACTTTTATTGACTTATTCTTTGACACTTGCATGCAAGTGATCTGGTTATGGTACATTGTGATTCATTTCTATTATGGATTATACATAATGATGATGATGTGTTGTGACTTATTATTAATTGATGTATATGTATTGGAAGATGCTATTGACGAGTTTTCCTGAGTGTGCAGGACACATGACAGGTTATGGATGTTGATGGAATCAATGGACTTCCTTGGACTTCCGATTGAATCAGGGAGTGATTTGTATTTTGATTGAGTATTTCATTTACACACTTGTGACATATGATTGATTTCAATATGATTTATTATATGGATTATTAACACAAGTTTTATCAGTGGATGCAGGCTTGACGATGCTTGCTAATCCAACTCTCATAAGGAGTAGAGGGGCCATGCACAAAAACTAGACATTAAGGGAGAGGTGTGGCAACGTCCTTGTCACAACCTACTAGCACTCTCGCTGTGGTCTGAATTGTAGATTAATGATTACCTAGTTCGAGAGGTCCACGATGTCATGAGGGCAGATTGATATAGTCACTCACAAATATTTCTAAGGAGTGTGCAATAAGACAGAGTCCTTATTCCTTAGAAGCCTTTAGTCTCTCACAAGGTCAATCAAGTGGAGTGTTGACTCTAAGGGTCGGACAAACTTCCAAAACCAGTCAAAGGCAAGTGGCACCCTTGAAGCATAGAGGTGCATCTTGAAGGGCACGTCGTGTAATTAAAAACTTGAGTCAATAAATGTAGGTGGCCTAGAAAACATTTAAATGATTAGACCTTGTTAGATTAAAATAATTAATTAAACAGTGAATTTGTTAATTATAAAGCCCGATAAAAGTTTAATCATAAGTCTAAAACTAAGTCTAATTCTAAATTTTAATTAAGGGACTAAATGGATTATGACATAAGTTGAAATATTGGAGATTAATCAAACTCTAGGAAAAATGGCAATAAAATCTAAAGATTGAATAAATTGTACATGTGTGCATGAAAATAAAAAAAGAGATTTTAAAAAATAGAAAGAAATAAATTATGAGAGAATAGATGTACACATAGAATAGTATCTAGAGTCAAGCTATCAATAGTCTAACTAGAAGAAGACTCGTATTCCAACTCTAACTAAGATCTAATTATGAGACACTCATTAAATAAGAATCTGGAGAATAAAGGGACACCTAAGAGCGAAAATAAGAACACATTGGGGAATGTGAAGGAAATTGACTTTTAAAATAAAATAAAATTGGTAATTACTTATGCAACTTGGGGAGAGTGTGACAAGTGTGTGGGTGAATAATCATAATTAAATTAATTAAAAAGTTAACTATTTGTGCATGAGGACATGTGTTAGTGAGGAAATTTCTATAAAACAAATAGTGAAGAAGGAAAATTGACACTCTCTTATTCTTGGTAAGGTTATGCTACCAAAATGATTGTGGATTGTGTTTTACTTGTGAGAGTTGGGATACCAAACTTGAAAAAAGAGTGAAAGCTCTTCCTTGCGAAACAAACATGGAGCTATTGTTTTTGGTTTTTTGTGTGTGGCCCCTTTGCAGCTTGGGGGATAAGGGGGAAGAAGAATACCCCTAACGTTGGTTGGGAGGTACCAGTGAAGTCTGGAGATTGAAAGGAGAATGAGCAAATGTGCAAGCGTAGATTGAAGACCATTATTAGCTCAATCTAGACTCTTCTAGTTACGGTACTCATTAGTTCTAGTTATTGATAATTATAAATTGTTGATCGCATGTATATATTGCATTGAATCGAATGTTACAATCCAAAATTATTTTATAGATTATACCTTGCTTAACCCATGCGCGGCTAAATTGAGGCTCTCCTACTCCCGAGATCTTTCCGTAAAACTCAATCAATCAATTTAAGTTGAACATGATTTGTGTGGGCCTCCGTTGGGCACTTATAAATTTTGTGATCGCTTTTAATCCTCACGGATCTTGTCCCTCATAACTTTGTAGTTAATTTTAGATTCCCACATGTTAGAATTATAATCTGTTTCAATATTTAACTCGGCATAATCGTCTGTGATAAGTTTTAATTTAGATGTTCACTAAGTACAAAAACGATAGAGGTGATTTTATACTCGAAATGTTATGCTCTGGATATAAGAAAAAGTGATTGTTCAAATAATAAAGGAATAACTTTGTTTTAAAATGATAGGATTGAACACAATTATAGCTTTATCTTAATATACAATTTCAATCAATCCAAAAGAAGTGGATGACCAAAAGAATAAAATATAAATTGAGCTTTGCTTGGGAATAATAAAGTTTTATTAATATAGCTTCATCATAATAAAACATTCTAG
>JASDQU010589369.1:8524-30617 GCA_032191745.1 Picea mariana | reverse complement strand
GTCTACCAATGGTCCAAATTTACTTCGAATCCCGGAACTTCGGGAAACTTGTCTCCTTCACGCCTAATCACGAAAAATCTCTGAACTTGCGAAGTCTGAAGGACTTTTAGTGTTAAAACCCGTGCTACTTACCTTGATCCAACAGTTGTCGATCCTTGCACTCAGATCCGACGGATGGGATATGTTCTCCTTCTTTTTTTGATCCTCCTCTTCTCTAGGACTTAATCCAACAACCCATATTTGTTTCTACAGCCCATCCGACGATTGATGTAGCTTCACCTCTGTCGTGAATTCACCTTCCTTCCAATGAAGTATCTCTCGATTTCTCAAAGGCTCGGCCTTTGACTCCCTCCTCTGCAGAGTTGATTCTCAAGACTCTGCTTGCATCTTGAAAAACACTACTCCTAAGCTTAGGCACTTGAGATACTTGCCCTCTGGTGCACTCCTTATGCTTGCCTTCTTAAGTTTGACCAACCTTAACAAAGTGTTGTCTCTGTGCACTCCTTGAACTCTGAACTTCTTCTTCTGAGCTTGACCTTTTGGACTTTATTCAACACTTCAGAGGAATTGTGGGCGCACTCCTTGCGCTTCTCCTATAGTCTGGAAGTTATTCAGTACTCAGGTTTATGCGCTCTTTGCATAGATACTACACACACTTGTGTTATTTCTCCTGAGCTTTCAACTTTCCAGTTTCAAAGGGTTCAGTCCCTTTGTTCTTTCCAGATGACTTTTTGTGCCCTCCTGGAACTCTCTTCTCTTTCTCCTGAGCTTCACCAACACTTAAACAGTATGGTGGTTTCATGCACTCCTTGCACTTGCCTCCTCTCCTTAAGATTGTACACTACTCTGAGTGTAGGGGCACTCCTTGCGCTTGCTTTGTGCAAACTTTCACTATCCCTCCTAAGTTTTCGAACCTATAGATGGTTCGGCCTCCACACACCTTGCGTTGGATCCTCAGAGTCTTCAGTAACTCTGATGTACATTCCTTGCACTTACCTTTCCTTGAGTCTTGAACTTTAAAGACTCACCTGCGCACTCTTTGCGCTGGCTCTTAGAGTGTTCGGTAACTATGATATGCAATCCCTACACTATTCCTTCTAAGCTTGAGAATATTTCTGGTGTGCCCACCTGACATGCTCTTCACAGAACTCCTAACTGATTTCTTGCGTAGGCCTTTTAGATTTTTCTAACAACTCTAAGGTGCACTCCTTGCACAACCATGAGAGCTCAAAACACTAAAAAAACTATAGATAAAGAATTCTACCTATTTCTGCAAAGGAAAACATACATACATCCATGGAATTCATAACACACAGTAAACATTCATAAATTAAACACTCATCACACTAAAACTCATATACAAGGAATTTTTCTCTTTATATTAAATCTGAATGATCTTTACAAAGTGTACAAAGCTAGAATGAAATAGAGTTTCAACTCTTTCTCTCCTCTCCTCTCCTCTCTTTTCTTCAATTGCACTCACTAATGAATTCTCAATACATTGATCTTTTTACAAAAGAGGGGCTTCTCGAGCCTTCCTCCACTTACCTACATTAATTTACATTTAATTTGACATCTAGTCCGAATCAGATCTAGATCCACCTAACTGTCATCCATTAAAGGTGACTTTACATACACCCTGTACAAATACAGTGGCTCGTCTTTCCTTGAGCCTTACCAACTTTAATTACATTAGATTGCATTTAAAATGAGATTTAAACTCAAAAATGAGAAGATTGGTGCTTCTCTCTTTGGGATCTGCTCCCTCCTAATGCGTTGTTGTGTTAGTTGTTGATGCGCTGATGAGTTGGAGAGATGCTCTTGCATCATCTTCCCTAATATTTATGAATGATTCCTTTTCTTTGGGGCCCCATTTAAAATCAACATTTTTCTTTATCATATCTTAGAGAGGCTTAATGGTTTCAACAAAGCTTGGAACAAACCTTCTCATAAAATTTATGTTTCCAAGGAATGATTGCATGGATTTTTTATTGTGGGGAAATTGAATCTTTGAGATAGTTTCAGTTCTTTCGGGCTCTATCATTATACCATATTTAGATGCATCAAATCCTAATAGTTTTCCTTCATATATTGCAAACATGGATTTCTTTGGATTCAGGGAAATCCCATACCTTCTGCATCTATTGAATATTTTTCTCAAGTGGGATACATGGTATCTTTTGTCCTTGGAAAAGACAGTAACATCATCAAGATATACCACCACAAAGTTAGCAATTGGTCTTATAAATAAAATATCCATTGATCTTTAAAAAATTTCCCCTGCATTTATGAGTTTGAAAGGCATTTTCTTGTATGCATAATTTCCCCATTTTATTTGGAAAGAAATTTTCAATTGATCATCATGGGAAATTAATACTTTATTGTAACCAGAGAAACCATCTAACAGGGAAATCATTTAAGAACTAGAAACAAATTGTAAAATCTTCTCCATGGGTGGTATAGGGTAATTGTCCTTTTCTGAGGCCTTATTCAAGTTTTGAAACCAACACACAGTATAATATCCCCATTCTTCTTCCTTATAGGTACAATATTAGGTATCCATTGGGTATGCCTGACAGGAAAAATAATTCTTTTTTCCAAGTGCTTATTTAGTTCATCCTTTACCTGAGGTTCTAAGTTTGGATGCATCTTTCTAAAATTATGTTGAAAAGGATTTGTTTGAGGCTTTATGGGAATGATATGTTGGATGATTTTGATATCATATGTCTTGAGATCATCATATGTACAAGAAACTATATCCTTATATTCTTTGAATAACTTGATGAAGGATTTCTTTTCAACTGGGGAACAATTTCTTCCAAGGTTGACATTTTGTGGCATGCTACTTGCTCCAATATTTATTACTTCAAACTGCATGGCTCAACTGTTTTTTTTTGCAGTTAGTTACTTTCTTGAACTTGTCATGGTGATCATAAATTTTTTCAAGCCTTACCACATTTTTAGAGATGTTATTGATTGGAGTGAATTTACTCCCCACTATTTGACTTGTTGATTCAAGAGAATTTGAATTCACATCCTGATAATGTTGGCCTTCATCTATGATAGAATATTTGAAGTTTTCTTCAAGGTGTAGAAAAATTATGACTTGTTGGTCATCATCGAAGACTCTCTAGTTTTTTTTATGTTGTCAAGACTTGAAGTCATATGCAAAGAGAAAGTATCAGGCATTAATCATTCTGATGGAATCAATTTAGATGTTGTAACACCCTGTTTCCCACATGACTGTAATTATGCTAAGCCATCATGTAATGTGATTATGGAGCATATAATTATGTTTATGATTAATTGAAAATACCAGACAGTTGATTGAGAAGGAAAAATATTTGAGTATTGGCCATGATACCACAAGTGGGATTGGTGAGGTGGAACTGAGAAGTTTCAATGAAGAAAATAGGAAGCTTTCTCAACATTCCATCCTACACCTTCAAAAACATCGAATACACCACCTACCAATGTACTTGGAGTGCATGAGACCAATGAATAGTTATGGAGATCAAGATTGGGTGGTTGAGAAGTTATAATTGTTGGAAGATCTCGTACTTGGAGGGATGAAGGGTAAACTTAAGGACACACCAGATTGCCTCTTCAAATTCAGGAGCCTGACTGGAGGGTTGCATCTGACAACAACCACGAGAATTGTGAGGATAGGTGGAAGACGAGGCCAAAGGTGGAAAACAACACCTAGTTCAAAGGGAGATGAACAAAAGAGAGGAGACAATGAACTAAGAGAATGTGTGCACGAGGAACTTCAACAGCCTGAAAAGTAGAAGATAACATAGTACGTAGACACTGCGAAGATTGGTTCTCGATGAGGGAAATTGTGACAGAGTGAGTTGTGTTAGACACACTAATCACATTGAGAGGGAGGGTGAATCAATGTGAGGATATTTTTATACTTCTTACAAAACTTTAGTTAGCAATCACCACTTAATCATTACTTCCATTCATACTTAGTTGTTTGCATGTAAACATATCTCAACAGCATACCTCAACAATAAGGAACTATGAACCATCACAATAATGAACACAAAGAACACCAGATATATGTGTAAAATTTGTGTATTATGTGTTACAGGAGACTACAATCTCAGGGGTTTATCAACACCAACTCAAAGAGAGCCCCAAATCTCAATGCAAGACCCATCATGCAGATCTCAGCACCAACTGAGACAAGACCTAGCTTGTAGACAGAAATAAATCTGTCAAACTCTACCAATAGTCTATACCAATGCATCAACTATGCACAACACAACCTATCACAACAACCTGTCACCTCAACCTGTCTCATCAATCTCATCATCCAAATCTGATCTACTCACAAAGATCAATCATCAAGTAAAATCTCAACCATATGCACAATATCACATAGTTAACCAACAAGATACCTCTAGAAATGCACCATACTCTCCATAAACCAAATACCATAAACCCTTACACAAGACCATGTGCCAAAACCAAAACTTTAATCATGTAGCAATCGTCAAGACCTATACCATACCATGCAATAATTGGAACAATTCCAATATGCAAATCTGATGTGGTTACCAAACTGCCAACTTTCTGTAGCTGCCAAATCTGTTGCCACAATTCTACTGCCACGGTTTTTCTATCGCAATTTTGTTGTCGTGGTTCTACTATCGCAGTTTTGTTGCCGCATTTCTTTTACCGCGCTTTTTCTTCTGTGCTTTTTCTGCCATGATTTTTTTTCTGTGATTTTTTATGTTGTGAATTTGCTCTATCAATAATACCTTCCTAAATAACCTTTCACAAATGGATATTCAATATGCTCATAGATCATACTCATAAGAGACCCTTGCTCTCTTATTTATACTTCTTCAAGTAGCTTCCTCTAGGGTTTATCTTCTAACCAACTTACCCAACTTTCTTATTTTGGGGCTAACCCACTTCTAACCACTTTTTCCACTTACAACTACTTTATCCACAAATCGTAAACTCTCCACTTCTAGTTGCAACTAATTTATTTTTAATGGTTTTCTTGTTGCAACCACTTAACCCATGACTAACCACTTTGACTGGTCAATTTCTTCTAGGAGCTTCTAGAATAATTTGACTTATTTGACCTTCTAGGGGCTTCTAGAGGAGGGTTCTCCAACTTCACATGGCCATAACTCTCTAACCGTGATGAGTTATGTGATGTTCCACATATCACTGGAAACGAAATGACATATATTATCCATCTGGAATATTTTCTCCTACAAATTCATTGATCTTCATTACATTATTCCTCGATCAAACTTTGGTTCCCTAACCACATTACTAGGCTATTCAACCACCTAACCATTTGGACTTCACAAAACATCTTTTTGTGAGGGATTTCACCATAAGGGAACCACTTTGGATTTTATCCATTTGGTTCTTCCTATCAACCATGACATGACATCAATGATACAACTCCCTTTAATATCAACACATCATTATGACACCACTTGACATCAACCCTTTGACAACAATTACATCAATGACCATATAACCAATAATCAATATATCAATGATATAAACACATCACTATGAAAATACTTGACATCAACCCTTTGATATCAATCCTTTTACATCAATGAAAACATAGTACAACAATCTCCCCCTTTGGAATTGATGGCAACACCAACATTGATGTCAACACCAATCATTGATGGAAACACTTGGACATGGAAATGCTCATGCTCCCTTTGTGATCATCGCTCATCATAAATGTTCATCTCACCAAATCAATGTAACTATCTCTCCCCCTTTGACATCAATGGAAAATGGTAGTTCTCTCCTTGGGGTTGCTCCCCCAGCTTGAACTCTCCTTGGGGTTGCTCCCCTTATCTGGATGCCTTTGAGATTCCTCTGAATAATGTCTCCCCCTTTGGAAAAGGGATATCACTCTAATGCAATGTTGATGACATGGCTTCCAATCATATCTCCTCCTAGAATCATATTGTTGCAACCAATCATGGGAAGAAGAATAACTCCCTCTGTGGTTATGTCTCCCCCTATATTCTCTACAAGATGAACAATATGCTACCATTGCAATCTATTTCTGCTGCAAATGATACTGCTCAACCAAAACATAGATAAATTTATCAAGAATGACCTTCTCTTCTTATGATGATCCTTGGAACTGTCCATGCATCAAACTCATGCCATACCATACATCATGAAACAAAAGATATGTCAAAAATGAATAGAGAATCATGAACAAAACATCAACCATGTACATCATATGCCATACTATGTGCCAACCATGCACAACACCCATATACATTAATACCATACAATATACCATAAGATATCATCAATGGAGTGTATCAACCATATGCCAAAAACATGTGCTAACTGTGTACCAACCATATGTCTCTACCAACATGCCAACCATGTGCCTCAAACATGTGTCATATCACTCATGATATGCCTCTAACATGAACGAAGTGCCACAACACTCATGATATGCCTCTACCATGAACCAAGTGCCACAACCATGTATCTCAACCAAGCATCTCAACTATATCATCCCATACATCATGTACCAAAGAAAGTGCATCAACCATGCACCAAACCTCAACAAGATGAATCTGAATCAAGATGTATTCTCATACATGTATGCCATCTCAACCATAAACCATGTTCCAATCATACTTCTAGAAAGTTCCTCAACCAATGTACCAAGTATTTACCAATCATGCATCAACTATAGATCAATATATGACTCATCAATGATGTAAAACATAACCACCTCATCAACTCATGAACTACATGTCCCAATATGTCGATGAACCACATGCCAAATGCATGCACCAAGACATCTAAAAAATATGCCTCTAAAAATACATCATAAGATATTTCAATGGCGCTCACATGTGTACCATCCAGGTACTATAATAGATTTGCCTCAAAACTATTCACTACAACAAGTACTAAGAAACCAATAGTACCTTTAAACATGTACCAAGAGTGTCCCTCAATAGATCAATGATATATATCTAGTTAGCATCACATCATCATGATATATCTCATAGACATGGTGTCATAACATCACTGAGAACATCACCAACAATATACCTTATCAGGAATGCATCACTCCACACACTAAATTTTGTACCATGCATCTAAGATAGACCTCAAGCAAAGCTTCAACACTCAACCATATGTCATCACCTTACATACATCAAACACACATGCAAGCATATAATCCTGAAAACTTGCAAAAAACCATGTCAGACCTTGAAAAATAGATTTATATCATTAAACCATGCCGCAACTCATCTGTACACCTCTCCTTTTGAGGCTTTTCCCACATGTACACAACTTGTTCATCAATTAGCTCGTGTATGTACACGACATTTCTATATATCACCTCGTGTATGTATGTGACCTTTCTATAGATCACCTCATGTATGTACACGACTACTTCCACATGAACTTTCATATGCCTCAGAAAATGTAAGGCTTGAGATTTCCTCCTGGTTGCCATTCTTTTCTGGTTGTTCGTCTTCTTCATCCACTTCTGAAAGTGTCCAGGTTTCTTTGTACTTGTACTTTAAGCTTCCATCCTTTCAACATTGTCTTCCTTCCAAGTTACACGCGTTCTTCTTGCCATGCTATATGAATCACTCCTTATTGACTGTCTCCTTGAATTCCAACAATCCTGAGCTTTGTGGCCAAAACCACTACAGTTGTAACATCTCATGGTGTGACAATGAGCAGCAATGTGTCCCACTTGATTACATCTCCAACATCTTAGGGTGTTATGGAACCTTCCAACATCTTTCTATGCATAATGTCTACAATGGAAAGCTTTGTGACCATATTCATTACATGAGAAGCAGTGACCATGAAAAACATTTTCATACCTTTGCTTTGGTGTCCACTTTGAAGGTGTCTATGTTCTCCTGAAGGTTTCCTTGCTTTGTGTAGGTCCTTGACTTGCAACTTTGCTTCAACGTTTTGAGAATGAAGGACTTATCTCATGCTTCTTATAAGTACTAGCTTCAAGGTGTGCAACTTTCTTGTTATATCCAAGACCTGATTTATCATTTGGCGATATTTGACTATCCAATATTTCATCCAAGATAGTTGATCTATTCATGAACCTTTTTTACTTCTCTACTTTCCTTCTAAGATCAACAACTGCTTCTTCTAGCTTATGGCATGATTCTTCCTTTTCATTTACTTGATTCTTCAATAGTTCTTCTATCCTTTTGGCTTCTTAAATTTGGGTCTTCAGATTGACAACTTCAAGCCTTTTTCTAATCTCATCATCTACCTTCTTCTTTTCTTTTGCACGACTAATTATTTCATTCTTTAGTCTTTTGATCTCTTCTCATTTTTCTTCTAATTGAGTCTTTTTAGTTTCTTCTTGTTCTTTGAGCATTTGCTTTAGTGCCATTGTATGCCTTGGGTACTTTTCTAGGACTTCCTAAGTGTATTTTTCAAGATACTCAAAAGCAATTGAATAATGTCCTATTTCCATGCTAACCTCGCCTAACTGAAATAACATTTTTTCTTTAAACTTCAACAAATATTCATTTTCATCTACACAAACTTTTACTATATGTTCTTCTTTATTTTTAGGAGAGCATTCCACATTATCACACTTAGACTTATTGCAATTAGAAGATTTTGGAGAGTATTTACCTTCATTTTCCTTGATGGATTTGTCTTGATATACCTTCTCTAGCTTCAGCATGAGGTCCTTGGCGAAGGAATGTTGTCCTATGTTTTCTTTGACAAAATTTGAAAGTCCATTGAAGATGGTATTGAGTGCTACTGCATTATTCTTCTTTGCTGCAAGTTTTGACTAATTCTTTGAGGGAACTGGTCCAACAACAACTGTATTCCAAACACCTGCTCCTTTTTCCTTCAAATACCCTTTCATTTCTATTCTCCATGTGGAGTAATCTGTCTCATCAAAGAGAGTAACTTCATCTGCATGTTCATCCATTTGTGTGTCCACGAATCTCCTTCAAGATTGCAAGGCTTATGATGAAGGCATGCTCTAATACCAATTGTTGGACACACTGACCACACTGAGAGGGGGGGGGTGAATCAATGTGAGGTTGTTTTTACACTTTTTACAAAACTTTAGTTAGCAATCACCATTTACTCATTACTTCCATTCATACTTAGTTACTTGCATGTAAGCATATCTCAACAACATAAATCAACAATAAGGAACTATGAACCATCACAATAATGAACACAAAGAACACCAGATATATATGTAAAATTTTTGTATTATGTGTTACAAGAGGCTAAAATCTCAAGGGTTTATCAACACCAACTAAAAAGAGCACCAATTCTCAATGCAAGACCCAACCCGCAGATCACAACACCAACTGAGAAGAGGAATCCAACCCTCAAGTACAAGACCCAACTTGTAGACAGAAAACAATATGTCAAGCTGTACCAACAGTCTATACCAAGACAAGTGCATCAACTACAACAACCCGCTCTACTGAGCACACTTTTATTGACTTATTCTTTGACACTTGCGTGCAAGTGATCCAGTTATGGTACATTGTGATTCATTTCGATTATGGATTATACATAATGATGATGATGTGTTGTGAATTATTATTAATTGATGTATATATATTGGAAGATGCTATTGACGAGTTTTCCTGAGTGTGCAGGACACATGACAGGTTATGAATGCTAATGGAATCAATGGGCTTCCTTGGACTTCTGATTGAATCAGTGAGTGATTTGTATTTTGATTGAGTATTTCATTTACACACTTGTGACATATGATTGATTACAATATGATTTATTATATGGATTATTAACACAGGTTTTATCAGTGGATGCAGGCTTGACAATGCTTGCTAATCCAACTCTCATAAGGTGTAGAGGGGCCATGCACAAAAACTAGACATTGAGGGAGAGGTGTGGCAGCGTAATTGTCACAACCTACTAGCACTCTCGCCGTGGTCTGAACTGTAGGTTAATAATTACATAGTTTGAGAGGTCCACGATGTCATGAGGGCAGATTGAGACAGTCGCTCACAAATATTTTTAAGGAGTGTGCAATAAGGCAGAGTCCTTATTCCTTAGAAGCCCTTAGTCTCTCACAAGGTCAATCGAGTGGAGTGTTGACTCTAAGGGTCGGACAAACTTCCAAAACCAGTCAAAGACAAGTGGCACCCTTGGAGCACGGAGGTGCATCTTGAAGGGCACATCGTGTAATTAAAAACTTGAGTCAATAAATGTAGGTGGCCTAGAAAACATTTAAATGATTAGACCTTGTTGGATTAAAATAATTGATTAAACAGTAAATTTGTTAATTATAAAGCCCGATAAAAGTTTAATCATAAGTCTAAAACTAAGTCTAAGTCTAAATTTTAATTAAGGGACTAAATGGATTATGACATAAGTTAAAATATTGGAGATTAATCAAACTCTAGCAAAAAAGGGAATAAAATCTAAAGATTGAATAAATTGCACATGTGTGCATAAAAATAATAAAAATAGATTTTTAAAAATAGAAATAAATAAAATATGAGAGAATAAGTGTACACATAGAATAATATCTAGAGTCAAGCTATCACTAGTCTAACTAGAAGAAGACTCATATTTCAACTCTAACTAAAATCTAGTTATGAGACACTCATTAAATAAGAATCTGGAGAATAAAGGGACACCTAAGAGCGAAAATAAGAACACATTGGGGAATGTGAAGGAAATTGACTTTTAAAATAAAATAAAATTGGTAATTACTTGTGCAACTTGGGGAGAGTGTGACAAGTGTGTGGGTGAATAATCATAATTAAATTAATTAAAAAGTTAACTATTTGTGCACGAGGACATGTGTTAGTGAGGAAATTTCTATAAAACAAATAGTGAAGAAGGAAAATGGACACTCTTATTCTTGGTAAGGTTATGCTGCCAAAATTATTATGGACTGTGTTTTACTTGTGAGAGTTGGGATACCAAGCTTGGAAAAAGAGTGGAAGCTCTTCCTTGCGAGACAAACATGGAGCTATTGTTTTTGGTTTTTTTTTGTGTGGCCCCTTTGTGACTTGGGGGATAAGGGGAAAAAAGAATACCCCTAACGTTGGTTGGGAGGTACAGGTGAAGTCTGGAGATTGGCAAGAGAATGAGCGAATATACAAGCATGGATTGAAGACCATTATTAGCTCAGTCTACACTCTTCTGGTTATGGTACTCATTGGTTCTAGTTATTGATAATTATAAATTGTTGATCGCATGTATATGTTGCATTGAATCAAATGTTAGAATCCAAAATTATTTTATAGATTATACCTTGCTTAACCCGTGCGCGGCTAAATTGAATGTATAGGCAATCAATAGAAATTTATTATTGATCGTTGTTAACTCTATGGTCCATTTGTATGATCTGATAGTAAATGGCGAAATTCGTTGAGTCTGATTTCTATCATATGCGTTTAATATTCTCAAAGATTTACTTCGTAACTTTGTTGATTTAATGATTGTGCTTGAATCATTTAGATTCATAAACAGTCTTCTGTAAAATTCCCTCATAACTTTGTAGTTAATTTTAGATTCCCACATGTTAGAATCATTATCTGTTTCAATATTTAACTCGGCATAATCGCTTGTTATGCTCTGGATATAAGAAAAAGTGATTGTTCAAACAATAAAGGAATAACTTTGTTTTAAAATGATAGGATTGAACACAATTATAGCTTTATCTTAATATACAATTTCAATCAATCCAAAAGAAGTGGATGACCAAAAGAATAAAATATAAATTGAGCTTTGCTTGGGAATGATAAAGTTTTATTAATATAGCTTCATCATAATAAAACATTCTAGAGGAGATTATCTCAGAAAAATTGAACCTTCTTATATATATTGATATTTGAAATTTGATTTAATCTGCTGGATAGATGAACATTTGATAATTTGAATGTGAATCTGTCTACATGATAGATGAGTATTTGCACATTCAACTAGTATACATAAACCCTTATTGTGGGAGTTACCTATTTTGTTGCTAAGGTTAATTACTAAGAATATGGAATTGTTCCAAGTCAATAGTAAATGGATTGATGATATTGTTTTAAATTAATAAAAATAAATAAATAATAGAGAACTTAAATAATTACTAGATGTATTAATTAAGAATGAATATATTGTAATTAAGCATTATGCTTTAGCATTGACTTTATAATTTTAATAAAATATATGCTAAATTCATTTGTTATGGAAAGGCCAAATGTTTTTATGATTTACAAAATTACACATTTAAAAAAAAAAAAGACGTTATACTACTCACTATGGTTAGTGGTATGTTTTGAATTAAATTTTAAGTCAATTGAAATGAAACAATTATTTTTGGATGAGATTGTTATGTATATTGCTATGTAAAAACTAGTACCCTATGGCTAGAATTTAATGAGTGATTTGTCATTTTAATGTTTAGTGGAAAGATTTTTTGTTATGCTTCCTAATAAAATTATTTGGTTCTTGCTCATATTACACGAGAGTTGTTAATATTTGTTTATTTGTAGTGAACTATTATTGCACTTTAAATTTATGATAAGTATGGTTGTTGATTTAGTCTCGAAATTTGGAATAGTAATGATCCAGATTTAGGAGCAGAACAAACTGATTAATAGGCTGAATATAATAAACATAGAGATAGGAAGAATAACACAAATATCTAGTGAACAATGTCCTCTATTAAATAAAGAAATAGGTTGAAATTGTAAAACTGCAGAAGTGAAACTTGCTCGAATGGTGGTAGTTATCTTTGAGAAGAGATGTGGCTACTACACACATCTGTCTAAGCATAATGGATTACAATGGGGCTCCATAGGCCCTTTTCATATTACTCATGAATACCAAAACCATAGACATCCAAAAACCTAGCCCTAGAAGGTGAAACACCAAAAGTCATGTGGGCCCTATGGGTAAGTTGGTGTAATTTGCTACCTCAACTTCCTAGGGTCATAACTTTTGCATATGAACTCTGTTTTAGGCGTGTGATATCCCATTGGAAAGGTATTTAAGAGAACTACACATTTCGTCGTCAGACTCTAACTCTTTCTACAGTCTAACTGTGGCAAGCCAAAAAAACAATGTTTAGGGCCCCAAAACAACCCTGAAAGTACAACAAGATGTGTTGACATGCAAACATACAAAATAAGTCAGATGGATTAGACAAGAGGCCACCAGTATCCACCTGGAGAATGTGTGAGGCTTCAAACAACCCCAAAAGTGTAGAACTCACAATTATAAAGCAGTACATAAAGATGTGTTGAACAAAAATAAACACGAGGATCCAGTTGGAATAGGTGGGTGGCCACCAATATCCACCTAGATCAATCCTCCCCCCTTAGGAAGCAATGGTATCCATTGCATTGAGTTACCCCATCAGGTGAGGAAACTTCTGTTGGATTTGGCCCTGGGTGAGCCACTTGCCTTGGTGTAGGAGTTGACATGCCTTGACAACCTGATAAAGTTGGATCCGTTGTTGGCGAGTTCCCTTAACCTGTGTGTCCACAATCTGATCAGTGGATGCTTGTTCCATGCAGTCAGGGTTGAGGTCTGTTGGCATCAACGGATCGATGATATCAGAGGTGTTCAATAGCCGTGGAAAATATGGTCGAAGGAGGTCCACATTGAATACAGGATGCAGACCAAGGAAGGGTGGAGTGTTGAGCTCAAAAACATTTATACCCACAGCCTTGGTGATAGTGTAAGTCCCATACCGAAGTGGACAAAGCTTCCGATGGGGCTGGGTGAGACACTCCTTTTGCAAATGTAACCAGACTTTGTCTCCAACCTGAAACTAGTGTGGTACCCTTTGTTGATCATGGTGCTGCTTGTACTTAGCATTGGATTTCTGCAAAATCTCTTGAACCTGTTGGTGGATGTGCAGAATCCACTCAATAAATTTGGTGGATTTGTTGATTGCCGACTGATCAGGGGAAGAGTCTTTCTGTGTGGTGGCAAGAGGAAGTGCAACATCAATGGGTCCCAAGGGTTGGAATCCCAAACCCACCTAAAATGGGCTATGGCCAGTGGAACTATGGAGAGCCATGTTGTAGTTGTGTTGGACATATGGAAAACTCTCGTCCCATGTACGGGGATGCTTAGAATTGTACATGCATAGGATGTGCACAATAATCAGATTAACGACCTTGATTTGGCCATCAGTTTGGGGGTGGAAAGCAGTAAATTTTGTGAGCTTGGTGTCCAACAGAGACCAGAGACTTGACCAAAAGGTGTTGAGGAATCTGTTGTCTCGGTTAGAGATGATGGTATGTGGTATCCCAAAGTAGACCCAAACTTATTCAAAGAAGAGCTTGGTAGTCTCTGTCGTTGCGACATTCTTCTTACAGGCTGTGAGGATAGCCATATTCGAAAATCGATCAACGACCACAAACATGTAGTCATTCCCATGCTTGGTGGATGACAAACCAGACATGTAATCCATTGATATGGATTCCCATGGCTTTTCGGGAATTGAAAGAGGGGTGTATAAGCCTTGATTCTTGATGGTTGGCTTGGCAATGGCGCAGACAATGCAAGATCTAATATACTTTTCGATGTCCTATCGAAGTTTTGGCCAATAAAAATGTTTCTAAAGAACAACCATGGTTTTCTCTATGCCCAAATGTCCTGCCACCCGACTATAGTGGGCTTCCCAAATCAACTTTGCATGCTCGATTGTAGGAACACAGAGATAGCCCAGGTGGCATAAGAGTCTTTCCTGAATGTGAAAATCAGTGATAGTGGCACCTGTACCCAAGCGCTGATATGTGGTGGCGAAGTCCGGATCTTGCTGATAAAGTTGGGGCCACTCTGATGCTTCATGTCCACAGGAATGGAGAACAGTGGTGAGTGCAGCTACAAGAGGCTGACTGAGGTAGTCAGCGACACGATTGGAGATACATGTCTTATACTTGATGTTGAGATGGAACTGTTGTAGGTAGGTGGACCACTTCGGATGGTGGTCGTTCTGCAATTTCCTCTGTGTCTGTATGAACTGCAGAGGCTTGTGATCAATGTGTATGATCGTCTCTTTCCCTAGGATGTAATGTTTCCATTGAAAAAAATCTTGTACGATGAAATCCCTTGTCATAGGTGGGGTATTTTCGGACAGTATCAGAGAGTGTCTCACTATGGTATGCCACAGTATGCTCATGCTGAGTGAGAACTGTGCCCACAACATAGTCAGATGCATCAGTCTCAATCTTGAATGGGTCTTGAAAATTGGGCAAGGAGAGTACTGGAGTTGAGCACAAGCAATGTTTCAGATCATCGAATGCTCGTTGCTTCTCCTTCCCCCATACGAACTTGGCCCTACCACCACCCTTGGTCATATGGCTAAGGGCCCATGCAATATGGGAGAATCCCAACATGAACCGTTGGTAGAAATTGGCTAGACCCAAGAAGCTCTTAAGCTCGGTCAGTGTGGTTGGGGCTGGCCAGTCACGGATGACTTGGATCTTCGCTGGATCAACATGTACCCCATGCTCATCAACAATGTATCCCATGTATTGGACCATGTTCATGCCAAAAGAGCATTTTTCTAAGTTTGCATAAAGCTTGTGCTATTGTAGAGTCTTCAAAACCTGTTGAATATGTCGCATGTGTTGCTACCACGTTCTGTTTAAGATGAGGATGTCATCCAAATATAATACCACAAAGGATTTGGTGAAGGGTCTCAATACATCATCCATCAACCTCATGAAAGTGGTTGGTGAATTTGTTCAGCCAAAGGGCATGACTATTCATTCATAGAGACCTTCTTTAGACTTGAAAGTTGTCTTCCAAACATTAGTTGGTTCGATGGGAACCTGGTGGTAGCCATATTTCAGGTCAATATTGTTGAAGAACTTTGCCCCCTTGAGTTGGTCAATAAGGTCATCAATCTTGGGAATGGGGTAGCGGTTCCTGACTGTGATTTTGTTCAAGGCTCTGTAATCAATGCAGAGTCACCAAGACCCGTCCTTCTTCTGCACCAGTACAATCGGGCTTCCGCAAGGGGAGGAGTTGGGTCTGATGTGCCCTTTTTGAAGAATCTCTTGGATATGACGCCTGATTTCATCATTCTCCATCAGCGAGCACCGATAGACTAGCCCATTAGGTAGAGGTGTGTTGGGGGTCAGATCAATGGGATGCTTGACTTGGCAGTGTGTCGGTACCCCTGTAGGTGAGGCGAAGATGTCTCTGTATTCTTCCATGATCCCGTCCACTTGCTTCAATTGCAAAGAGATGCGTTGTGTAGAGACCATGGATGTGGCGACGACCTTATGCTTAATGTGAGAAAAAATCACAAAGAAGATGAAATTCCAGGTCTGTGAAATGACCTTACTGCATTGCTTAGTAGAGATTAAAGAAATAGCAGTAGGCAGTTCCGCCTCGGGGATCCTGTACAATTGTATGCCCAAAGTAATAATAACACTGCGGGGTCTAGATTCATACACAGCATGACACTTCCACAAATATGGTTGTCCTAAAATAATATCACAAACTTCAAGAGGAGAAATATCACACAGTACCTCATCTTTGAAAGGCTTGATGTCGTAGGGCAGACGACATTGTTGGCTGACGTGAAGATCTCTTCATTGACGAAGCCAGTCGATGGTGTAGGGTTGTGGGTGCGGTGTTGTTGGCAAGTCCAGTCGCTTGAAGACCTCTACTGAAATCGGGTTCTTCTGACTACCATTGTCGACAATGAAATGAATCAAAGCCCCCTTGACCCACATCTACGAGTGAAAGAGGCGTTCCCCTTCCTATGTTTCTTTTGGTTCACTTGGTCGGACTTTGGTGGTAGCGACCATGGCACTGGGTTTAGCATCAATAATTTTCTTCCCTCCTTCATGATTTGACTCGGAATCAGAATCGACCTCTTACTCGGAAGACTTCAGCTCGGCCACGAGGGACTTCTTACAGCGACATTCGTTGGTGTTGTGCCAAGGACTTTTATGGTACTCACACCATTTTCTCATGTCCTTCTTCATATTTTCGTTGCCCTTCTTTTGTTGTGGCTTGGACGGATTGTCTTGAGGGAGACCATCTCGGCTTGGTCCTTTTATGTGTGGGTTCAGGCTTCATTTTCCCTGCTTCAGCTGTGAGGGGTTTGCAGATCCAAACTCTCGTCATTTATGCTTAAATTTTTGGTCAATCTTGAAAACGTATCTATACTTCATGCCCAACGAGGCGATGTCCAGGAAATTCATTTATGTCTGAATGTATCGATGCAAACAACCACGGTATTTGAGCACTAGATGATGCTCATAATCTTTGATACCCAATTTGGTGCGTAGGGTATGGAAAATATTGGTGAAGTCTGGTATTGTATGGACCCTTTCTTGACGTAGGGTGGTCCATTTGGTGTACTGGTCCTCGTAGCTTCCAACATGGTAGTATTGTTCTTTAATGGCTTCCTGGAAGGAATCCCATGTAGGGGCCACCACAAAAATTTCAGATTCCTCCATAGCCCTTTGCTCCGAGTAAGTATCTCACCAGTCTTTCACATGGTGAACGACCTTGAGGAGTGTAAAAGTGATTTTTTCCCTATTGGAAAAATTGTGGACTGAAAAATATCCTTCGAGCAGATTCAACCATTTATCTACAGCATCTGCATCTATCAGTCTTTCAAATAATGGAATATCAAAATTTACTTGTACCTTGAAGGGGGTTGCATGGCCGCTTGATGAATATTCTTCTCCCATGGGCATTTGTCGAAGGATCTACGCGAAGTTTTCCATCATTTCGTTCCTTTGTCACACGAGGGCTTCCTCGAGCAACATTTTAATAGGATCTCCTGCTCCATCATATTTATTTTCGTCTCCTATGGGTTTTTTTTGGCTCGACGTGACTGATCTGGTAATGGCTCGATTGGTTCCAGTCCCAAATTCTTGTACCCAGACCTTGTTGGGGACATGCACGAGGAAAAATAAATGAAGAGCACACCACTCTGATACCACTGATCTAGATTTAGGAGTGGAACAAACTGATTAATAGACTGAATACAACAAACACAGATATAGGGAGAATAACACAAATATCCAGTGAACAATATCCTCTATTAAATAAAGAAATAGGTTGAAACTGTAAAACTGCAGAACTGAAACTTGCTCGAATGGTGGTAGTTATCTCTGAGAAGAGATGTGGTTGCTACGCGCATCCATCTGAGTAGAATGGATTACAATGAGGCTCCATAGCATGGATGATTTTAAGGATGGAAATTTATTTTAAATTTTAGAAACCTTGGCGAATCTTACTAATCTTTCATATGCCTACTATAAATGTTTGGCGATATTTTTKTWAAAATATTCAAATTTCTAAGGATTTTATATAGTTTTTATAAATTTGTGGCGATTTTTAAGGTAAAATAATTTTATCCTATAGAATTTGGGCGAATCGTTTTTAAAATAGCGAATCTCGTTTTTGGAAAAACCATGGAAAATTAGCCCATGGGCGAAATTTAGCCCCTAAAATCATCCATGCTCCATAGGCCCTTTTCATATTACTCGTGAATTCCAAAACCATAGACATCCAAAAACCTAACCCTAGAAGGTGAAACAACAAAAGTCATGTGGGCCCTATGGGTAAGTTGGTGCAATTTGGTACCTCGACTTCCTAGGGTCATAACTTTTGCATACGACCTCTTTTTTAGGCCTGTGATAGCCCATTGGAAAGGTCTTTCAAAGAACTACACATTATTCCATCAAACTATAACTCCGTCTACATTCTGATTGTGGGGAGCCAAAAAAACAATGTTTAGGGCCCCAAAACAACCCTGAAAGTACAACAAGATGTGCTGACATGAAAACATACAAAATAAGCCAGATGGATTAGGCGAGAGGCCACCTGTATCCACCTGGAGAATGTGTGAGGCTTCAGACAACCCCAAAAGTGTAGAACTCACAATTGTAAAGTAGTACAGAAAGACGTGCTGAACAAAAATAGACACAAGGAGTCAATTGGAATAGGTGGGTGGCCACCAATATCCACCTGGATCACTCTCATATAAACTTATTACTGTAAATTTCAACCTAATGAGAGCCCCAATATCTTCTAGCCTCTTCTAGAGGCTATTTCTAAGGACCATGTCAAAATATTTTCTAAAGTCATCAAAGCAATTCATTGGATATTAACCTTGTTGTTTTGACAATCTTAGCTATAATCCTAAGAATAATTAGGTGGTATAATGTCAAATGATAACCTAAAAAACCAAGTTGCTCCTTAGTTATGTTATCATGATTTGCAAGCCATGATATAATCTTCTTCTCCAACATTAATCCATATTTAACTTATATAAAAGAGGGCTTATCATAATAGTCATATAGTTTTGAATGAATCTTTCAACACTTTCAAAAATGGAAACAATGATGATTTCCTTCCTAGGCTTAGGGAAGCCTTCACCAACTATTAGATTAAAAAGGTTGTGAATGTGAGGAATAAGAATAGCTCTTCTAATCTTTAAAATGTCAACTTGATAACTTTGAATGTCTTTAGATTTCCTTTTTGCAAGGCACTTAACTTTAAACTCGGTGTCTACTATAGTGAAATATTTTTTGTCATGAGACATATTTGGTTGCTGACTAAAACATTAAGGGATTTATAAATTCTTTCAAGATACAAGTTGCATTCACCCATATCAATATTATAATTATCTTTATAAGTTAAAATGTTTATCCAAGGAATTTTTTGTTCAAATTTAAAGAGGTTGAGGAGATTTTCCTTATTCTTGTTTAAGTATTGATGCTTCTTTCTTTTGAAAAGAGTTTCATACTCTTTTATTTTAATAGTGGTTAGAGATTCATCTATGGAATCTTTGATATTTTTCTTAGCATTGTTGCAAACTTCATTCTTTTATTTTAATAGTGGTTAGAGATTCATCTATGGAATCTTTGATATTTTTCTCAGCAATGTTGCAATCTTTATCATATCAAAGATTAGTCAATTGTTTTTTCTTTGTGAAAGACGTGTAAAAAGAGTACTTGTTTATGCAAGTTGAAAAATTCAATGTAAAGTTATGATACAAGTCCTCAATATTGTTATTATTAGAGAGGAGGTTGGCCTCAATATTGTTATTATTAGGGAGGTTGGGATTCTTACTAAATCCTTTAAAAATGGTCAATTTTGGTTTTATAAAAATTTAGGTGGTTTAATTCACCATCAATATCCTCTTCATTGAGTTACCTACATAAATCTATGTTTTTAGTTAGGAATACATTGGTTTGTGATCCGAATCAAGTTCGTGATTTTCTAATATACAAATTTTAACAATTTGATTAACTAATGAGTTGGAAGAAATAACATAGTCAACCACACTATTATGAAGACCATGGAAGCAAGTAATAAGTAACCAGGGCTTTACGAAACAAGTTTTCAATTAAATCTCGAGAGCTTCTCCAAGAATGATTTTAGGGGCTAAATTTTGCTCATGGGCTAATTTTCCATGGTTTTTCCAAAAACGAGATTCGCTATTTTAAAAACAATTCGCCCAAATTCTATAGGATAAAATTATTTTACCTTAAAAATCGCCAAAATTTTATAAAAACAATATAAAATCCTTATAAATTTGAATATTTTTACAAAAATGTCGCCAATCATTTATAGTTGGCATATGAAGGATTAGTAAGATTCGCCAAGGTTTCTACATTTTAAAATAAATTTCCATCCTTAAAATCATCCCTGAGCTTCTCTTGTAAGTGAAAATCAAATCAAGATCCTCCTTTAACCACATATGATTGAGGTTATAGATGTTGCTTATGATTATGGTTTGGTTATTTGTGGTTCTTGCATCAAAGTCTCATAAAAAATAATATTGCATACATTACTTAGATAAGAGAAACTCTTTTATCTAAATTATTTTCTTTAAATCACTATCTATATATTGTTTATGTTTGAAATGCATAGAGTGTTTAATTTAAAAAAATACAGTCCAAAGAAACACATTTGAAACACATTATATAAGCTTATGTTTCTTTTCATGTTTAGACAGTATGAGTTAGAGACAAGGGTGTTGCTATTCATTTTGACCTGACAAACATCCCCGCTAATTTTTTTTATTAGAATGGTGAACAATGTTTTTATTAATTATATAGAAGTTTGAAATGATTACAAATACAACTTTGATTTCATTCTAGAAAACAAAATGTATTGTTATTTATAAATTTCAATCTATAAATAATATCATTATCAAAAGGATGGGATGGTTTATATCATTATGAAAAGGATGGGATGGGATGGGATGGGATGGGATGGGATGAGATGAGATATAGGAGAAAGAATTATTATTTAGGCATATGAATGGGACAACATTAGGAATCTCTATGAAGATCCATCATAAATCAACACAAGATGATATATAATGTTTATAAATTTGAATTTCAAATAAAAATTTTGATTTAATTATTAATGAACATATTTTTATTTATTATGGTGTACATCTATATATATGATATAACAATTTTTCATGTTTACAATGGTGGATCAATGGGACAAGAAATGCAGGTAATTCAAATTATATTTACACAAAATGATCCAAACAATTTTCATATGGGGGAATTTGGATGGGAACATAGTTTTAGGACTATATCAAAGTTTTTCTTTTCTATTTAGATATTTACACAAAAGGATCTAAACAATTTTCATATGGGGGAATTTGGATGGGAACATAGTTTTAGGACTATATCGAAGTTTTTATTTTCTATTTAGATGTTTTATCTTATAAAAATATTTTGGCTATGTGTCCATTATTTTAGCATTATATATGGATTATGTACATATGATATGATGATGTGAATGTTGTTGGAGCTCTTTCTTAGTTGAGACAACTCAAGTGTACAAGTGAATCATTGGAGGCCCCCCTTTGCCAAACTAGTACACTCTTCCTTTATGTTCTTTTCAAGTAATCTTTGATACATGTTTTAGATTAGATCTTGTTGTAGATGAGTTTATTCTTTTTTGTAGTTATATGAATTCCATAGTTAAGTAGAATGCTTAATGTTTCTAAGTCTTACTCATGTTGTGAATGATTTCTTGAATAAGAATTCAATGTGTAGTTTGCTTTCAAGCATTAGGATAATCATGAATGCTTTTTGAGTTATTTACGCTT
>JASDQU010589368.1:27463-46275 GCA_032191745.1 Picea mariana | reverse complement strand
TTCATGGGAGGACATGATATGTTAGTGATTTCATGTGCAAGAGACCAAGTCAATTTTTTTTTGGTTCTCTATCTACTACGAGATTTGTGGATGGTGTTATTTTGCATAGGGTGAATTTCTTCACTACCCTAGTGGTTTTCATCACTAAGAACCTTGGAAGTTTGGGGCGCTCACCGAGTCTCATGGATTATGATGAGCTAGAGGGTTTGATGGCATATTGGTTGATCATATGTATAGTTTTTCTTTTGGGCATCTCCACAATTCCCAAGGCATCTTCACATATCTCCAGGAAATTCACGGTTCCCAAGGCATTGGTCAAAACAGTTTGGGGTTACTTCTTCATGCCTTTGACTTCTCATGCCATGCCATGTCCTAGTTTCTTGAGCACTCACCTTGTTCACTATTTGGAGGCACGTGTTAGTTGATTTTATAGGATGTCCACTTGGGAGGATGCATTACCTAGTCATGGGGACTTCTTTTTGGCACGTGTGGACTTATTTGGCTCTCCCTTGATTTAAGGAGGTGGTTCACATGATTTGAGGAGGATTGCTACACCTTGAAGACTTCACACATGGCCTTGTGGAGCGGATTTAGAGGGGCCTCCCCCTTTCAAGGGGTTTTACTCATGGTTTGTAGGGATTTGTCACCTTGGAGACCTATACGTCCACCTTGGAGGAGAACTAGGAGGGTTTACTTGTATATTTTGAGGAGTTTGTTGAGGATCTACCGCTTTGGAGGCCTTTGGAAGCTATACGTTGCACATTGGACTCACTTTCTTCTCTCTTTGATGGAGATGTCCATCTTTCTTGGGGCCATTTCACTTGGATTATTATACATGTGGCTTGACTACCTCATTTTTATGTATTTTTTACTAGATAGTTGGAGGAAATATTATGTTATCCCTCTCTGGGCTAGGTCTAAGGATCTCAAATGAGATATTGTTATTTTATTGTAAAGGAAGTTGAGCAACACTCTATATAAAGAGGTATCCTTATTATCACTTGTGGTTGGATTTTTGGAGCTTCCACGTCTTGGAGCTTAATTGACATAACTTTCTTGGAGCAAATGATCGTGTAAAGGTTTCTTTCTTTCTGGATGATTGTTGTCATTTCTTGAAGCTTCTCTAACTTGGTTCTTGTTTAGTGCATAAAGATTAATGGTGAAATGCCCAAGTCTTCTACAAGCTAACTAGATTGATYCATTGCATGGATTTTTCTACCATTTGAGGGAAGACATTCTTGGGTAATTCCTCTCCTTCTTCCCTTGTTTGTTTGGCAATTATTTGGTGCCTTGCTTTGTCTAACCATCTTGGAACCCTAACAAGAAGTATTAAGTAAGTTTGTCAAGCCATAGTTGATCTTGATGGTGAAGGTTGTTCCCTTGAGGATCCCTTCTTGTTGGGTCTTGATCTCCATTGTTAATTTTGATTAGATGAGGGATTTCTCTTCCTCATTGGTTCTAATCTCTTAGTCCTAATCCTTGAATGAAATAGACCAATTGTTAAGAGGGTTTCTTCTTGGCTCCATAAGAAACCTTCATAAGATCATCAAGAACAAGCAAAGCCAATAGAGTTTATCTCAGAATTTAAACAACCATTACAATCTTTGGGGCTTCTCTTTAAATAGAGATGAGCCCTAACCCCTCATAAATAGAATAATGATAAAATCCACTAGATCTAGCTTTTACTGCTAGAAAAATACTATTACAAAAGTGGCTCTCCTCGCAAAAATAATAAAATAATAGGGCTGTAGTAAATAATGTGCCACATGTCTTATCAACAAGTCAAAGCACTCCATAAGCTAGTCTTCAAAGATATGATATGGTGAAGTGTCCAAGGGAACACTCCCTCAGGTGGAGTCAATATCCTCTAGAAGCCCTCCACATTCAAAAAATCACTAGGGTGCTCCTCCATAAATGCAAGGATCCAAGGAAAAGTAAATGTTCGACCTCCTCTAATCAAGGCGCTTCATCAAATAATGCTTTAAAGAACATGCCCATATGCCAAATATAGAGGAGCGCTCCATCTAAACAAGTGATCTGCCATCAATGTAAATCTACTATATGCCAAAGATAGAAAAAGAAGATAGGGTGCTCTCTCTAATGCATTAACAACCTCCACCAAAGATGGATCTCATGAGTAGGCGTGCCCACAAGGTCAAAAGATTGCCACGACAATCTCCCTAGGAGTAAATGATCGACGTTTTAAGCAATAAAATAACCTCCAAAAAGGACCCCAAGGCAAAGCACCTTAGGAAAGTGTGCCATAAAGATGGAGTGCTATCTTAAAGAGTGTGAAAACCCCTACACGTGTGGTCAAATCATCCCACAAACACCATAAATGAAGGGGTGCTCCCAAAATAAGTATATAATAATTAAAACCATGGGCCGTAAAGTGAAACCATGTGCCAAACCCATCAACCATCTCAAAACCATGGGTCAAGAAGGAGGGCGCTCTAGAACTTTGTGTAAAGACAAGTGTGAATGCAACCAAAATGTCAAATCAACCGTCAATAAGGCCTTGAATGGAGTGCTCTCCTCAAGAAGCGAGCTAGAGCATATGTAAACATGATTATGGCTCCAAATAACCCTCCAACTACCAAGCGCTCCTCATATGGATGCATGGATGATTGTCAAAGATAGTCAACTCATGTGCTCCATCAATCTAGTGTCACAAGGTAGGTGAGATGACTCCAAATATGTGTACATGCATGGATCTATGTGAGTGAAACCTCCAAAAGTATCATATATACTATGATGCCTTAACAATAATAGTCAATGCCAAAATGGGCATCATAGCAATCCTCCAAAATGAAATAAAGATGACAAAAGGTGATGGTCCATGAACAAATATGCATCCAAAACAATGACATATTGGCCCAAAAGGCAACATCTTCCAACTCAATCTGCTTGGGTAGGGTCTTCAAAGTGGACATTCCTCATGCTAGATGAGAGGGTAACACTTAGAAAGGACAAAAAATTGGAGTCCACCTCTATCTCTGTAGTTTTCACTAATCACTCTATGCCCATCTCTATCTATCATATGGGTGCAGGGGCTTCTCCCTCCCTCCCTCATTTTGCACTTGCCTCTTATGATGTGTACCTTTTTATCTTGTTATTTCGAGGGTTACATTTTTTGATTACTTCTGTCATTCAGTTGTTTAGCTCCTTTTAGCTTATGCTTTTGTTGATTTTTTGATTATACACGAAAAGGACGTAAAAGAAAACTTTTCTTAAGTAACTTCACTTGTCCACGATTTTGAAATCATGTAGGTACTCCATCAAGTTGTCTTGTCACTTTTGTGAGGGTAGAGCCCTTGAATTCGCTAGTTCTTGAATTCTCGAACTTTGAAATCCACGGAATTCTTGAATTTCTGAACTACTTGGACAACAATCCATGTCGAGTCAAACCTTTTGTGATCCCTTTTGTCTTGGAGATATAACCACTTAGAGCAAGTATTCACAATCAATTTGTCACTGTCATTTGTCGGCATTGTTTCATTGGGATTAGCATTTTTGTTTCACCTTCTTAAGTGTAAATTGTCCACATTTAGTCTCATAAACTCATAAAATCTCAACAAATTCTCTTAAAGAAGGAATTCTATGTATAGGGAAGATGACGGGAATTGGAAGAAATTGTAGACGGGGCCTTGTTGTCGGTATCGAGAAGAYGACACGAATGAGAGAGTTTGCAAATGGCGGCTTGTAGTGGGGAGTCGAGAATAGGAAATTGGATAAAACTTTAATTTATTAACTTTATGTTTAACTTTAAAATATATTAACACAAAACTACAAGTTAATAAATTAAACTTATAGTTTTGTGTTAATATATTTTAGTGTATAAAACTTTAGTCGATTAACTTTAGTATTGTTTTAAATTTTAATGTATATGTTCTAAGTTTTATATATTATAAATTTATAATTTAAATTATATAAAATAATTAATGGATTAGATTATTTTCTTTGTGAAGAAAGCTTCGCGGAAAACCCACCAAATACTTCCCCATGATCCATGGATGGTAAGTGGGGTAAACTGTAGCCCCAAGGAGCATGTATGGATTAGATTAATTATTATTTAAAAGTATTAAATATTAATTATTTTATATGAATATTATATATTACAAATTTATATAAAAGTTCTAAATTTAAAAATTTTCATATATTTAAAATTTTATAAAAATTTTATTTTTAAAAATTATATAAAATATATTTAAACTGTTTGTACCTGCCGTTTCCCAGCTGTATCCGGATGCTGGTTTTTCAAAAATCTGGCGGATCTGTATCTGAATCCTGGTAACTTAGCTTTCGGCTTAGGTTCATGCAAGGCACTCAGCAAATCATTGTTCTGGTGACAGAAGCAGAGTTTGTGAATATTGACGAGGTAGGAGATGTGGTTGATGGCATGAAGTGCCCCATGCCAAATTGGCCGGTGTCCATACATCCACATGATGTTGTATTCCCAATGTAAGCATGAAGAAATTAAGTGAAAAAAAAGAGAAATAAATCATAAAAGAGCTAAACATTGAAGAGGTGCTTGAAAAAGATGGAAAAATGGAAGGGAAGGCGCGACTTGGGGGAAGCTGAAGAATTGGGGATGCCTGGCCTTCTAGCTGAACCCCCAGTAGAGCCATTCTTCAATAAGTTCACACAGAACAAGTTTGTAGGTGTTCTTGGGCAGAGATTGAGAGGGATTGTTGATGAAATTCTCGTGTGAAGACTCCGAATGAACCTGCATGTTTGCTGAGAAACAAAATACTGACCGAAGCCATTCTAATGCTGGTTTTCCTGTTTGGGTTTCCAAGGTAGATATTGTGTTCACTGTCATGAATTTCCCTTGTGATTGTTGTGTAGTTACTGTGTGAAGGTATTTCTGCTATTAGTTGTGTTTAATGGACTGTAATGAAGATTTCCAGACTATATTATTGATAGTTATTGCTTAGAAACGATCTCTGGCAATAGTTGGGTTCATTACAACAGCTAGGGAGGTCGACTGTCCATTCAGTTGTGTGAATTGAGATTGATGGCAGTGATAAACTGTTTGTTGCAATTTTCTGGTTGAGTTTCTATTCTCAGCCTCTTAGAATTAGCAATTCACCCCTGTTCCTGACTGTTGGACACTTATTATGGCCATATGCATTCCTTTGGCTGCTTGGGAATTGTCCAAAGGTTGATTGAGTTGCTCATACTCAGCATCCTGAGGGGAATTACCACCCACAACCCCCCATTTCACTTTTATACTTATCTAAAATAGAATTCTGCTATTTGATTGCCTGTAGATTCTAATTCATGGCTCTTTACCCTGCTAATTAATTAGCTGGTAATCTCAGTCCTTCAAGTAATTAACAGTTGACTTTTGACTTAGATGTAGTGAAAAAAAGTTTTTTGGTTTTTGAGCTGCAGATGAATGTTGGGAAGCATTGTATGGGAATTTACACGCTGTCCATTCCCTTTTTAATGACATTTTTTCTGGAAACGCTGACATCAGGAAGCATTTCTGTTCCCTATATGAGCTGGAATGATTGATGTCTTGTGGCTGGAGCAGTAGTAAAGAATGCTGGGTCATATGGAATGCAGGAATGACTTTGATAAATACATCATTTAAAGCAAGAGAATATTCTCATGGGCATTGTTTTGCTGTTTCCATTTAAAAAAATGCATGGAGTGAATTGTTGCCTTCAAGAGAATGCCCATTGAGATGCTGATTGCCTAATTGAGCCATGATATAGATGACCATTCTTTTGAGTAAAGAGAACCGGAGAATGCCCATTGAGATGCTTGTTGTTTAATTGAGCCATGATGTAGATGACCATTCTTTCGAGTAAAGAGAACTGGAGTGCTGGGTTTGTTGTGGCATGAAACATCTTGTATCGATAGTTGGCAAGCCAGAGCAAGAAGATCTCATTCCTTTGGACATTGGTTCAAGCATTGCATTGCATGATTTAAACAATTAAAAACAGAACAACACAGAGACACATGCTGGTGAAGAATTTATGTCTTGTATATTGCAGGGACACCAAGTGAACTTATTGATTTTGCAGAGACTGTGTTGGTGAAACGGACAGGCCATAGGTCCACTGTTTACGGATCATGTTGGTGTTATAGCAGATTGAGTCCTACCTTGGAGGGAAGCAGATAGTGGATGCTCACTTGATTGAAGAAGCTACAAGAAGGTGGAGAGATGGTACTGAAAGCATCGCTCAAACCAGACCATGGATGAATCTCTAGAGAATTGTTGAGAAATACAGCTCGGACAGGGACTTCTGCACAGGTTCAGTGTGAACGTGTTAGAAGTAGTGTGAAATGTCTTACTCTTATATTTAGCTGTTGAGTCTAATAAAGTGTTTGCATGTATTTATGACTTAGACTAGGATTAATCTCAACCGTAGATCTCATTCAGAGATTAGGGTTTCAGCTAAAAGTATAAAGATAGGTCAAGATAGAGGGTTCAGACATGGTTGAGTGACTAGGAGAGAGAGAGAGAGAGAGAGTAGATCAGTTTAGGAAGGAGGATCAGCTGTACAGCAGCAGGTGTACAGAGCAGTTTTGTACAATTGTACGGGCCTGTACAGACGGTTCCGCACAGTCGTACGCACATGCAGTAGAGTCACGAGGATAGGTCGTACAACAGGGCCAGATCAGCAGGTTTTGCCGTTTTTGTTTCTCAGGTAGGCTGTACCTCTCTCACTCAGGCCATACACATTGTTCAGGGTGATTTTGATAACTGTGCAACTGTTGGTTTGTAGTAGACTGGAGGTTTCTTTGTAAGTTTTTTCGAAGGAATGAAAAGCTGATTTGAAGGAGAAATCTCTGTGTATGTGTTTTATGCTTTCGCTATTTTCTTTTCTAGCTATTGTGTGATTGATGCCATGGTCTGAATTTAATTTCTGCATTAATTAATTTCAACAATTTATTTGTTTAATTGAGATCATAAGGACAATAGTCATCTAGAGCTGGAATTGTTTACATGGTATCAGAGCTAACTTCTTTGATTTAGATTCTCAGGGATTTGAAGCAGTAAATCAGCTACTGGAAAGAAGGACCAACAGTTAGATGATTTCAAAAGTAATTTTAAGACGTGGGAGTTTGTGCAGTAGATCTCAGAGATGGCATTAGCTAGCTTCAGGTTTGAGGACAGATTGGATGGTGTCTCGAATTTCTTATCATGGAAGGTGAGGGTTACACTCTTACTAGAAGAGAATGGTATCTGGAAGGTGAGGGTTACACTCTTACTAGAAGAGAATGATATCTGCAGCATGCTTGATCTGGAAGATATCTTGGAGACGATGAAGTGAAGTTGCAAGGGTATTCAGACTTAGATTGGGCAGGAGGTGCAACAGACAAGAAGAGCACCTTAGGGTGCTGCTTTAGTTTGGGATCAACGATGATATTCTGTTTCAGCAGCAAGTAGACATCTGTGGCACTTAGCTCAATAGAGGTAGAATATATGGTAGACAGTACTACTAGTTGTGAGGCCATCTGGCTACACAAGTTACTTGTAGGATTGTTTGATCATGATTTGGAACCCACACTCATTTACTGTGATAATTAGAGTTATATCAAACTATTTGAGAATCTAGTTTTTCATGACGGGTCCAAGCATGTAGAGATCATATATCTCTTCATACGAGACATGGTTTAAAAGGGAGTAGTGAAGCTCCGGTATTGGTAGTTGATATTCTGACCAAGCCCTTGGCAAAAGGGAAGCTTGAAGCATTTAGAGACAGACTTGGATTGGTGCATAATTCCTTCCTTGCTAAGAGGGAGAAATATAACTTGGACAGGGACTTCTGCATAGGTTTAGTGTGAACGTGCTCGAACTAGTTTGAGTTATTTTGAAAAGTAATTCTATTTTGTAATTCAGTTTAGTAAAAAGTGAAAAGTCTTATATTTGGTTGTTGAAACTAATAAAGTGTTTTCATGCATTTGTGACTTAGACTAGGATTAATCTCAATTGTAGATGTCACTGGTAGATTAGGGTTTCAGCCAAAAGTATAAAGCCAGGTCAAGATAGAGGGGTCAAACACATAGTTGGACAAGGTTGAGAGAGAGAGATTGGTTCGCGAAGGAGGATGAGTTGTACAACAACAAGCTTACAGGGCAGATCTGTACAGTCGTACGGACAGGTCATATGGTAGGGCCAGATTAGTAGTTTTTGTTGTTTCTCAGGTAGGCCGTACCTCTCTTAGGCAGGCCGTTCACCTTGTTCAAGGTGATTTTGGTAATTATGCAACTATTGGTTTGTAGTAGACTGTGGAGGTTTCCTTGTAAGTTTTTTCGAAGGAATGAAAAGTTGATTTGAAGGAGAAATCCTAGTGTATGTGTTTTATGCTTCCGCTATTTACTTTTCCAACTATTGTGTGATTGATGCTATGGTTTGAATTTAATTTCCGCATCATTTAAGTTCAACAATTTATTTGTTTAATTGAGATCATAAGGACAACAATCATCTAGGGTTGGGATTTTTGCAAGAATAATAATGTTGAGTTGTAGATGCTCATCTTAGAGGAACAAGGAGCAGAGATGATAAGCTTGTTTACTAAGTGGCTATGTGAGCAAGGGAAATAGAAACACAACTGTAAAGGAGTTGATACAAACACAGATGAGGAGTAAGATCCCAAGAAAAAGAAAAAGGAGCTAGAGTCAGAGATGAAGATTGAAACAGAGAAGGGAGAATGCAACCATAGCAGAACTCAATACCTTTTCGTGTAGAGGCAAAGGTCGACATTAAATCATATGTAGGAGAATTTGATGCCATCAAATTGAACTATTGTTTACAACAGATGGAGGTGTGCTTCAGTGTACACAAAGTCATTGGAAGACAGGATTGCATTTTCCTAGTTGAAGCTTGAAGGACATGCTTTGGCATGGTGGGAGAGTGATGTTGTAGGAAGAGCACTTGAAAATGAGCCACCAATGATTGATTGGGAAGTGTTTAAGATTGATCAAAGCCCAACTCTACCCAATTGGCTATGAGGAGAACCAACAAATTTTGTGGCATTATTTCAGTTAGAGGCAGGGGCAATTCGTGTAGGAGTTTACCATAGAGTTTAGGAAGAGAGCTTGTTATCACCTTGTTGAATCCAAAGCACCTACTTGGCCAATTACATTTGAAACCAAGCCTTGCCTTCATAGTTTTCACATATTCAAGTTCAAGGGTTCTTTCACACTTGGCCTAATTTCTCTTAACTTTTCGATCGTTGGAACCTTTCAGGTGTCGATGATTACAGCTGCGTGAGACATCCTCTAGGACACAAACCTGATAGAGAGTCCCTAAGTTGGGTGTGTGGTTCCTATCTGAGACAGAACTGGAACGTTGTGCTGGCCTCCTCTGTGCAGAGAGTTGAGATGATACTCGAGATGATTCTCCTGTGTAACGTAGTGAGAAAGAAGATCTGTTGAGTTAGACGTGCCTGTGGCTGAGCATAGGTGAACGTGTGGAAAAGCCCATGAGCTGGGTGCATTGTTCTAAGATAGAGATGAAACGATGTATTAGCCTCCTCTGAGCAGAGAGTTGAGATGATGAACTCCAGATGACTCTCCTATGTAATGTGGTGAGAAAGAAGATCTGTTGAGTTGGACGTGCTCGTGGATGAGCACAAGTGAACGTGATCCTAGTGGCTGAGCACTAGTGAGTGTGGTTCTCCTGTGAGATGCAGTGAGATATAGAGACATCTCTGTGGCTGAGCATAGATGGATGTGCCCCTAGTGGCTGAGCACTAGTGGGTGTATGAGATCCCTTGCTATATTGTTCAAGAGTTAGACTTACTTGTAACCCTATTTGTAATGTAAACGGTACAGGTCGGCCCCACCTTAATGTAAAAGATAATTAATATGGTAATTATTAATTATATTGTGAGTTATTGAGGTCGGCCCTGTTGTGCCAATAGACACCACTGTTGATAGGTTCAGTCTAATATAAGTAAAGGTGAATTCCCCATTGAGGAAACACAACACAAGTGTGAGTTTGGAAATTTCAGCAAGTACTTACTTCTTGGGAAAATTGCGCACCTCTCTTGGGCGCTAGTCTTTTAGGGTTTGTGAGCACCCTTTTGTGTGCTAGTCTTCTATGGTGGTGGAGGTCTTTCTCTTGAAGAATATAGCAAAGGATTGGCTGGGTTTTTTTCCCTTGATGAGAAGGGTTTCCCAGGATACCTCTTGTGTACTTGTGCATGGTGTTTCTTCTTGTGATCTTGGTTGCTGCAACAAATTGCCTATGGTTTAAGTAAAATGCTAAAAATGGAATGAACTTCATGCTTAAGCCTAGCTTATTGAAAAATCAACATCAGGAATATTAAAAACCTTGGTCTTTTATCTCTTGTTTGAATTTAACTTTAATCTCAATCTACAAAGCAAACCCTCCTTCCCCTGTTTAAGTTATTACCTTGGCTCGATTTCAAGAGTGGGTTGGATTTATTCATTGTGCCCTCTTCTCATTATTCGAGCTAAGCTTTGACTTGATTTCAAGATCCATCCCTGATTCCTTAATCGGGTCTACTTCTCAATATCGGCCCCGATTCCTCAATCAAGCCCCCTTTTCACTATTTGAATTGGTGCCTTGGCCGATTTCAAGATCGGGCCTGATTCCTCAATCGGGCCCCCAACTCATTGTTCGAACTGTCACCTTGACTCGATTTCAAAGTTTAGGAATCGAGCCCCCAACTTGTTGTTCAAATTGTTGCCTTGGCCTGATTTCGGAGGGTGAAATAGAGACATAGGTCATAAAAAGTTGAAGATTTGCCTGAAGAATCATGATTTTGCAACAACAAATGGCTTCTCCTCCTTCCACTTCTCATCTCCTTCATTTTCATTCTTATTGTAAGCATTCTTTGAGTAGTAGGCTCAGTGGAGGGAAACAAGAAAGGTCATGATAGTGAACTACTGTTTGATTAATGGATTGCTGGATTTATTGTGAAATCGAGACCGAGGTTGTTGCCATTGGTCAACAATAAATTCAAACAAGTTATGTTGGTTTTCTGTCTGATGAATATGTTCTAAGAAAGTGGTTTTGCCTTCTTCTTTGCCCATATTTGTTCTTTTTGAGTTATTTGCCTAGCCTCATGGTTAAGAAGATCATTCCTATGGTTGAATCCTGTTAAAAACCCCTTGCTGGTTGGCTACGCTTTTGAATTTCCTTCAAATTAAAATTCAACATTTTATTCTTGTTCGAAATCAATAACAAAGATTGGCTCCATGCTCCATTTTTCTCTATTATAAATCCAGTTTGAGCTTTATTTGTTAAATAGGTTTCCCTTCGGTGATAGACAAGGACTATTGCCTTAGGAAATATTGGGGGTACCCCCCTCTAGCTCGAGAAGTTAGAACTGGCTCGAAGGCCTAGAGTGGCTCAGGAAGGTGCATCTTGCACACTATGCCCTGGAATTTGGTCCTTTTGTGGGGGACACCACTATTCAACACCTTTGTTTATGCAAATTTGGAGCTTTGATTGGTGTTTTGGTCTCAGTCCTTTTATTTTAGTTGTAGGACAATTTCTTTTAGTGCAAATTTTTGTATCATGGTGATGTAAAATTATGACAAAAATCAGCCTTGGCTAGTTTCAACCCTCATTTCTTGTCTCTTTGCTTTTGTGTTTTAATTGCGTCTAGATAGGCATTTGTTGTTGTATAATATTTGTAAGATCCTTTGCGTCCTTTGTGCCAAGAGAGCTTTTATCTTACATCAAGAGAGCTTTTTATGCCAACTAGTACTTTAAATTGTGTATTCCACCACCCATGGGTTTATTGCATAAATTGTAGTGCCTTTTGCCCTCACTTAGCTCTTCGCAATAAGCACATACAGTCTCTTTCCGTACTCATTTCCACAAATTGTTTTTTTCTAATCTTCAATCCTCAAGCCTTTTTGAGAAAATAATAGCCAACAAAATCCCCAAAGAAATCCCCAAAAAATCAAATCAGCAGGTACTCTAATTTTTGGTGAAAGTTTGCATGGGGAAGGTATATTGACTTAGACTACAAGTTTGGTATGCCCTTATTTGAAAATGTTGAAATATTGTTGCCCAATTCATTCTTCTGAGCTCCTACCTCCCTTTCGATTCCTTGTACTCCGAACTCCTTTATTTATTTATGCCATTAGGCATTTCTATGCTTGTTGCAGGTTGTGGACATCTTGTAATTGGTTTTGTTGCCTTGAAACGTGCCTTGTTTGGGTAAAAAAGCAAACTATTTGAGTGAAATGGGTTGAAAATGAGGGCCTGCTTTTCGAGGACACATTTTCAAATCTCGAAATGCCCTTGAAATGTTTCAGGATGTTTTCCGCCGTTCTAAATGTGTTCCCATATTGAAAACACAGGGGTTAGTGTTGTTTACATCATGATAACTTTACAATGACGTTCTTTAGTCTATGGTTGAGGATTCAACCTCGATTCCTTGTACTTCGAACTCCTTTATTTATTTATGTCATTAGGCATTTTCATGCTTGTTGCAGGTCATGCCCATCTTCTTATGAATTTTGTTGTCTTGAAACATGCCCTGTTTGGGTTGAAAGGTTTGAGTGAAATGCATCGAAAATGGGGGCTCGCTTTTCGAGAACACATTTTCAAATCTCAAAATGCTCTCAAAATTTTTCGAGATGTTCTGGGCCATTTGAAATGTGTTCCTAGCCTAAAAATGTGGGTCGTAGGGGGGTGTTTTTTGCATGATAACTTTAGAGTGACGTTCTTCACTTCATGGTTGAGGATTCAACCTCACTACATAGTTATATACTTTTGCATACATTTTTGTGTTGTTTTGGTCATTCCCTAGAGATGAGATGCACTAAACACTTCGTTGTTTGGCTATTAATACTAGGTGTACACTTGAAAGTTGAGACCCATGGACCCACTTTAGTCACTAATGGACATTGGCACTTTCTTTCTTTTTTGCATGTCTAGTCAAGATAAACTAGAATGAGGGTTATTGTTGTGCATTTTGGGTTTAGATTTGGCATTGGCCTAGTYTGTTGGTCTTAGCAAGCCAAAAGTATTATGTGAGTTTGGTCAAACTTAGTGAATCTTGTTGAGTTGACCAAAGTTGCTKGAGTTTTATGAAGGTAAGCATACTCAACTTGTTTTCTAGGTTGTGTTGAGTAGACTTGCCTAGTGCCCAAATGATAATTGCATTGGGAGAAGTGAGGTGCTTTTATAGGATTTCAAAGGACAACATGGGGGACACCACCATTCAACACCTTTGTTTATGCAAATTTGGAGCTTTGATTGGTGTTTCGGTTTCAGTCCTTTTATTTTAATTGTAGGACAAATTCTTTTAGTGCAAATCTGTGTATCATGTTGATGTAAAATTATGACAAAAATGAGCCTTGTCTAGTTTCAACCCTCATTTCTTGTCTCTTTGCTTTTGTGTTTTAATTGCGGCTAGATAGGCATTTGTTGTTGTATAATATTTGTAAGATCCTTTGCGTCCTTTGTGCCAAGAGAGCTTTTATCTTACATCAAGAGAGCTCTTTATGCCAACTAGTGCTTTAAATTGTGTATTCCACCACCCATGGGTTTATTGTAGTAATTGCAGTGTCTTTTACCCTCACTTAGCTCTTCGCAATAAGCCTAGACAAAGTATCTTTCCCTACTCATTTCCACAAATTGTTTTTTTCTAATCTTCAATCCTCAAGCCTTTTTGAGAAAACAATAACCAACAAAATCCCCAAAGAAATCCCAAAAAAATCAAATCAGCAGGTACTCCAATTTTTGGTGAAAGTTTGCATGGGGAAGGTATATTGACTTAGACTACAAGTTTGGTATGCCCTTGTTTGCAAATCTTGAAATATTGTTGCCCAATTCAGTTTTCTGAGCTCCTACCTCCCTTTCGATTCCTTGTACTCCGAACTCCTTCATTTATTTACACCATTAGGCATTTCTATGCTTGTTGCAGATTGTGGACATCTTCTAATTGGTTTTGTTGTCTTGAAACGTGCCCTGTTTGGGTCAAATAGCAAACTATTTGAGTGAAATGCGTTGAAAACGAGGACTTGCTTTTTGAGGACACATTTTTAAATCTCAAAATGCCTTGAAATGTTTTTGGCCGTTCAAAATGTGTTCCCATATTGAAAACACAGGGGGTAGGGGTGTTTTCATCATGCTAACTTTACAATGACGTTCTTTAGTCTATGGTTGAGGATTCAACCTCAATTCCTTGTACTTCAAACTCCTTTATTTATTTACGTCATTAGGCATTTTCATGCTTGTTGCAGGTCGTGCCCATCTTCTTATGAATTTTGTTGTCTTGAAACATACCTTGTTTGGGTCGAAAGGTAGACTATTTGAGTGAAATGCGTCGAAAATGGGGGCTCACTTTTTGAGAACACATTTTCAAATCTCAAAATGCCCTCGAAATGTTTCGAGATGTTCTAGGCCGTTCGAAATGTGTTCCTAGCCTAAAAATGTGGGGTGTGGGGGTGTTTTTTGCATGATAACTTTAGAGTGACATTCTTCACTTCATGGTTGAGGATTCAACCTTACTACATACTTGTATACTTTTGCATACATTTTTGTGTTGTTTTGGTCATTCCCTAGAGATGAGATGCACTAAGCACTTTGTTGCTTGGCTATTAATACTAGGTGTACACTTGAAAGTTGAGACCCATGGACCCACTTTAGTCACTAATGGACATTGGCACTTTCTTTCTTTTTTGCATGTCTAGTCAAGATAAACTACAAYGAGAAATGACGAAGAATGAGGGTTATTGTTGTGCATTTTGGGTTTAGATTTGGCATTGGCCTAGTYTGTTGGTCGAACTTAGCAAGCCAAAAGTATTATGTGAGTTTGGTCAAACTTAGTGAATCTTGTTGAGTTGACCAAAGTTGCTTGAGCTTTATGAAGGCAAGCATACTCAACTTGTTTTCTAGGTTGAGTTGAGTAGATTTGCCTAGTGCCCAAAAGACTTAGCGGGTGTTGTAACTATGATAATTGCATTGAGAGAAGTGAGGTACTTTTATAGGATTTCAACTCCTTGTGTAATGTTAATTCTCAAAGTTAACAGACTCAAAATCCCGGAAAAAGTTGGCGATGTAGAAGAGCCAACTAATTAATGCGGATCTAGAAAAACCTCAAGAAAAACTCAACAAGTACAAAATTATAAAGATATACAAATATATATTTTGATGAAAAAATATTTTTCATTGATATTCAATAAATCCACGTCCATAAAATGCACAATATCATAGATGTCCGAAATCTCATGTATCAATAAGTATTTCATATATGATATGAGTCAAATAATTATCCAGATTTGGAATTGGAAGCATTTGCTTATAAACTTACAATATCTATAAAGTTTACTAAATAGTTAAAAAACTAAGAAGCTTCTCTTATTTCTTGGGGTGCTTGATCCTCAAGGTTTTCCAAGCCCTCACGACGAAAAAGAGGGGAGCCTCCTCCAATGCAAGCCAATTTGATGTAGGATCTACATTGTCTAGAGCACTTGCTTCATGATCCAAACCCGTCATCATCATGAAACATTGAACTGTGAGCTCTTCTATTTAAAGTTTAAATACTAGCTTCGGGGAAGTGCACCCCCAACTTTCCTACTCTTTCTCCTTGTCCCGAAGCTCGCTTTAGAAGGGTGTGCGCTTCTGAAATTATTCCCTACACTCTTGGAATGGTTCGTGTTGCTCCTAGACCATGGGATAAGAAATTAGACCATGGAATGGTTCATGTTACTACCATACCATGGTTCTTGTTGCTACTAGACCATGGGATAAGAAATTAGAAATTGCTTATTGAAAGAGGCTTAAGAAATCTTAGTAGAAAGTATTAATTATTTGTATTTTTCAGCTTATAATTTATATTCTAGAATTTATAATTATTTGTCTTTATTATGGCCTATTTTGTAAACATTATTATATGACAGTTGAAGTTTGAACTATTGATGGCATAGTACAATTCTTTGGTCATGATGCCTTGTTTTATTTCATTGTTAATATTATCTGTTACAACTTGTTGATGACAAATGTTCTTTTGTTGAAGCTTGAAACTTGAAGGTTATGTTATTGTTGATCATTTGAGGACAATACTATAAATTATAACTACTAGATGGTTGATGCTATTTCTGTACTAAATGGATGATTCTTTAATGATTATCATTAATCAACTATAAATGCCTATATTTTCATATTTTTTGCAACTAATGCACAATTTTGCATGCTTTTGTTGAATATATATGCATCAAAATATAGTAATATATATATATATATATATATTATAAAAAAAACTCTTCTTGAATGCTTCACTTCCAGAGTCTTTTGGAAATTGGTGCTTTGCACTTCCCATCCCTGCTTCCCCCTTTGTGCTTTTTCTTTGTTCGTGCTCCCAACAATGATGGTTTAAATTTATGTCACAAGGTTTTTTGAACTTCAACCTTGGGGTTCGAAATTTGGCGAACTTAAAAAAACATTTAAGGTTCGTTCAGGGTTGTTGAACCTCATGGGCATTGACTGAGTTCTCATTTCTTTTCCCTATCCCTTATAAACCTTGTCACAACTCAAGCTCGTAATCTATCCTTGTAGTTTCCATGTCCATCATAATATTATTATGTTTATTGATGTTGATTTCTTATTCTTTTATTTTATATTTCATTTTAAAGTTTATATGTATATATATAGGCGAACCTAATGGTGAACCTCATTGAACCTCATTAGAAAATTTGAATTCGAACTGAACCTAATTGTTGCCGAACTCAAACGCGAACCTGAACCATGTGACTTAGGTTTAAATTAAACCTTCACATTCAAAATCTTAGATAAACGAAGACAAGTCTCACATTTCTCACCTTGTACTTCCCTGTTGTGAAGTCGAAGATTGTAATAGAAATACAAGGTCATTTAAGCGCTTTTGTGATAATTGGTTGCACTTTCTAGAATGTATTTTCTTTGTTGAAATAACTTAGACAAACACTTAGTCACAAATCAGATTTTRTAGAAATTCAGACCCCAACTCGGTTTCAAGTCTCAATGAGATTCATAATAGTTTAATGCCCAACCCACATTGAATTTTTTGCTGCAAATTAGTTAGCATATAAAAAATAAATCATAACGGGAAACACATGAAGTTTGCTACAACCATAAATGCAGAAATAAAAYTCATACCCAGAAAATTTGACACAAGAATTTTGGTCAAAATAGATCCTGGAAAAACCCGCAAGGGGAAAACCAGTGAGAGAGGGGAAGCTTTTATTATTTAGAGCTCAGAGAAAGTTTCTTTTACAACAGTCATCTTCAACAATAAAAAATACAGACTTACCTCGTTTTTTGTGCACCACACAGCCTTGAAATGTGTGCCAAACAACTCCTCGATTTTTGTGCTAAGAAATCTGTACAAAGCACGACTGTCATAACAATTAATGTTGTATGAATCCCTTGAAAATCGTGCTTGCTTGCTATCTCTCTTTTCCAGAAATTTATGGCAGCTGAGTTCCTCGATTTCTATTCCAAACTTGCCCAGAAATTCGTACATACCACCTCCTCGATTTCTGTGCCAAGTTACAACTGTATGACCTGCTCAAAATCCATACAGTACGACCTACTATCCTCCATCTGAAATCTCCTCAGAATATCAACAACATGCTTTCCCTATCCCAGAAAGATGTGTCCTGGCTCCTGCCAAAACTCTAATCCCAAGAAATAATGCATCAGTCCAATGTCTTTCATTTCGAACTTTGAAGCAAGACTCTTCTTGCAACCAACTATGAGTCTCTCTGCCCCTGTAATGAAAAGATCATCAACACATAGCACAAGAATAAGTGGATCTTCTCCAACCACAATGAAGTAAAGATTGGGATCCGCCTCACTCTTCTTGAAACCCATCTGCTGCAAGTATGTATCAATCCTCAAATACCAAGCTCCGGGAGCTTGCTTTTGTCCATATAGCGCCTTCTTCAATCTACACACATGAGAATCTCTCCCATGCACCTCAAAGCCCTGTCACTGCTCAATGTACACCTCCTCTTGTAAGAGACCATTCAGAAATGTGGTCTTCACATCCATTTGATGGATCTTCCAACCCATCTCTGCTGCAATGGAGATCACTGCCCTGATCGAGGTATATCTAGCAATCGGAGTGAAGGTCTCATCAGAATCAACTCCCTCTATTGCTGAGAACCCTTGAGCCACAAATCGACCCTTGTACTTTCCAATGTTGCCATTAACATCATACTTGATTTTATAGAGCCACCTGAAAGTCACCACTGACTTCCCTAGGTCTCGGGACAACTTCCCACACATCATTCTTCACAATGGAATTGTACTCTTCCACCATGGCATCCCTCTAGACTTGTTGATTTGCTGCCTCCTCAAAAGTGGAAGGCTCAGACTCCCTGATGCTACTAACCATTGCTAAATAGCTGCAAATCTCTCAGGAGGTTTACTCTCCCTCACAGTTTTTGTGGGATTCCCCACAGATCCTTGAGCTTCCTTCAAAGTGTCTTAAAGCCATTTGGCTTCCTCTTCTTTGAAGTAACATTCTGTGGAGGGGACGACTCCTCAATCCCACCATCTGAAGACTGAGTAGCTGAAGATGATGATCTTGTGGTCGTCTACGAACCAATAGATTGAGAAATAGTACCTTGTGAATTAGTAATCTAAGGACCAGTGATCTGTGACCCTGTCACCTGTGAACCAGTCGTCCTTGAAGTAGGTGGTCCTGAACTCTGTAACACTGTACTCTGTGATGGACTCACCTGAAGTTGAGGAGCCTGCTGCTCCCCCTGCTCAACATCTCGTGACCTCCTAAAGGGTCTATCCTCCTCAAATTTCACATCCCGTCGCACAACTGTCTTCCTTAAAGAGGGGATGTATATGCGGAAAGCCTTTGAAG
>JASDQU010589368.1:14931-27443 GCA_032191745.1 Picea mariana | reverse complement strand
AAGCCATTTGGCTTCCTCTTCTTTGAAGTAACATTCTGTGGAGGGGACGACTCCTCAATCCCACCATCTGAAGACTGAGTAGCTGAAGATGATGATCTTGTGGTCGTCTACGAACCAATAGATTGAGAAATAGTACCTTGTGAATTAGTAATCTAAGGACCAGTGATCTGTGACCTTGTCACCTGTGAACCAGTCGTCCTTGAAGTAGGTGGTCCTGAACTCTGTAACACTGTACTCTGTGATGGACTCACCTGAAGTTGAGGAGCCTGCTGCTCCCCCTGCTCAACATCTTGTGACCTCCTAAAGGGTCTATCCTCCTCAAATTTCACATCCCGTCGCACAACTGTCTTCCTTAAAGAGGGGATGTATATGCGGAAAGCCTTTGAAGTCTCGTTATACCCAACAAAAATGTCGTTTTTTGTTGTGGGTTTTAGTTTTTTCCTCTTCTTAGAAGGAACTTGTGAATATGTAAGGCACCCAAAAATTATGAAGTGCCCAACCTTAGGTTTCTTCCCAGAGAAAGCCTCCTTAGGAGTCTTGTTACCCAAAACTTTGTGTGGACTCCTGTTCTGCSGATAAATTGCAATTTTGCATGCCTCAGCCCAAAGAAAGAGTGGTAGCCCCTGATCATGTAAMATGTCTCTCGCAGCCCCAACTATGGCCCTATTCTTCCTCTCAGCAACCCCATTCTGCTGCGGGTTGTAAGGAATTGTCAATTCTCTCTTAATGCYTTCTCTTGCACAAAAATCATTGTCTGATCTCAACACTTTGATTTTCTTCTCTGTTTGGTTCTCCAYAAGAGATTTGAACTCTTGGAACCACTGGAAGACTTGTCCTTTGGTCTTTATGATGAAATTCCAAGACTTCTTGGAGAAGTCATCAATGAAAGTGACATAATACACAAATCCACTCAAAGATGCAAAAGACATAGGACCTCATACATCATAAYGAATCAGATCAAGAATACCCGCTACTCTGCTATCACTGCTTGGAAAAATAGTCTTGGTGTACTTCCCCAGAGCACACCCTTTGCACACCTCCTGGTGCTCTGTATTGGAATCTGGTAACCCGGTAACAATCTCTCTCAATAGAACATCTCTCACCAACATGGGAGGTAGGGACTCCCTCTGAAAGGATAACGTACCACTACCAATTGCCTTGACCACTGAGTCATCTCCAAGCACCACCTCAAGATCCCCAATCTCTGTAAGATCTGCTAAATATTCATGAATACTTGTCATATGGCGGGAGGCTTCGCTATCAATGTACCAAATATTAGCAGATGCTGCTCTAGAGGAAAGACATACCAACAATGAATACTCCTCGAACTTGTGGGAAATCTCCTCCACATCTACTGAAGCTGCAGTCTGCTTCTTCTTCTTATTAGGACATTGTCCAACATAGTGCCCAAACTTGTGACATGCAAAGCACTTGACTTTGCTCGTGTCCTTCTTCCCTTTAAGCTTCTGCTTGTTCCCACCCTTGGAACACTTCTTGGACTTCTTCTTGCCTTTAGCTGCAAGTGCCACATTCCTCTTCAGTACCATTGGATGAACTCCCCTGCACATATCCTCTTCGAGTTTCCTCCTATATAAGTCATCGTAAAGATGATCCCACTTGGGCAGATTTTCCCTTGCAACAATGCCCTCAAAAAAGACAACCCATTGTTTGGTCACCCCATTCAAAGCAGTCCTCACAAGTTCACTGTCAGCAACAACCTCCCCATCAACACCAAGTTCATCCCTCACTTGAGTTATCTTGTTAAGATAGGTGGCAACATTTTCAGTCTTGGTCATTTTAATGCTTTTCAGTTTTTCCCTCAATACTATTTTCCGGTTTTCATTGGAACTTTAGTAAAGTTTGGTTAAGGAATCCCACATCTCATAGGCTTTGGATTTCCCTGTCACATGTGGAATCACATGGTCCTTGATTGCATCAAGGATGATTCTTTTAGCCTTAATATTCTTCTTAGTGTAAGCGGCCAAAAGAGTAGCATCTGTAGGCACCGTCACAAGATTCGTTTGTGTGTTCTCCACAATATCCCATAACTCACACTCCTGCAGAGGCAACACAATCCTTTCCTTTGATGAGCTGAAATTAGCAGCTCCATCCAATCTGTTCTCAACCCTCAAACCAGTGGCCATTGGCCCTCACAACTAAAACACAAGTCCAAAATCTTTGCTTGGTTAAGTACCTCTCTCCCTCAACAAATTCTATGTTCTCTGTGGTTGATATGTTTCTGCTCTTTCCCACTTTGAAGTTCTAATACCATGTAGAAATTCAGACCCCAACCTGGTTTCAAGTCTCAATGAGATTCATAATAGTTTAATGCCCAACCCACATTGCATTTTCTGCTGCAAATTAGTTAGCATATAAAAAATTTGACACAAGAGTTTTGGTCAAAATAGACCCTGGACAAACCTGCAAGGGAAAACCAATGAGAGAGGGGAGGCTTTTATTATTCAGAGCTCAGAGAAAGTTTCTTTTACAACAGTGATCATCAGCAATAAAAAATACAGACTTATATCCTTTTCTGTGCACCCCACACAGCTGTCTAGGGACAATACGGATATACCCACAATAGATGCCTCAAAATCCGTGCAGCTGTCTCAAAATCAGCAACAAATAACTGCCTCAATTTCTATGCAGAAGTACTCTGTACGGACAGTCTTAAATGGCTGTATAGTCTTCTTTAATTCCTTGCTGTATGGACTGATTCAATGACTGAATCTTTGCTATGGATGTGTGCCCCGTCTCCTTGGGATGCGTGCCTATCCCTCTGTGCTGTAACTCTTTTCCTCTAGCTCAATCTTCCTCTTTTGGAAATTGTGACCCTTCAACTTCCACTCAAGCTCTTGTTAGGAAATGTGCGCCCCACCTCTCCTATAGAGCTCCTTTTATTACTCATTAATGAGTAACTTCCCTAACGCTTGGTCTTCCAGTGAGGTAGACGGTCAAGATTGAATCTTGCCCTCATGAGAACAATGGTCATGACTTAATTGTCCGTTGAGTTCACTTAAATCACTTAAGTGACCCAAAATTCATAAAGTCACTTTTACCCATTAAATATTAAAAGGCTCAACTTAACTTTATAAAATCACTTTATAAAGTCACTAGAGAAGAAACATTTGCTCGGTCTCTTTTACATGTTGAGTGCCGGCAATGTAGAAATACCTCTGAGCTACAAAATCTAAGACTCTCTCTTAGCGAGGGAGACACTTTTGGAGCCTCCACCTGGATCTGTCTCCAACCCCATCATGTCCTCTGTTGCTGTAGTCGCTCCCACTGCATTGGAAGCCTCTGCTCCCTCTAAATTCGAAGCATCTCCAACTACCTGCGTTGAACTCTGATCAAGAGTCCTACTCATCCAAAGTCCTCTCTCTGAAGCCTCACAACTATCAGACTCAGGCTCCACCCACCCACTGGATCCTACAGGGTAACCAAGCACAATGTACAATCTCTCCGAGCAGACACCAAGCAACACACTTGGGTCAGAAGAGATTCCCTTTGGATATAGGTATGGCAGTCCTTGAGAGAACACAATCCCACATCCATCTATCTCAAACGACGATACAAAGAGCAAGTTCATCGGTAGTTTGGGAACACATAATACCTCGGCCAACTCCAGATACTCTCCTGACTCCAGATATAATACATGTCTGGTGCTAACTTCATACACCACATAGCTTCCTGAGCCAATCTCTGAAAAATTGAGGAATATAGACCTCATCCCAGTCATGTGCCGAGAAGCCCCATTGTCCAAGAACCATGCAAGAGTACCTGTACACCCTAGGCAACCAATGCCTGCAAGACAAGCCATTAGGGAAAACTCCTTCTCGAACTTTTCCGTGAACTCCTTCACTTCTACTGATGTTGCTGTCTCAACATCCTTCTTGTTTCTCTTCTTGTTCGGACATTGACCTGCATAATGCCCCAACTTATGACATGCAAAGCATCTCACCTTGCTCATTTCCTTCTTCCCGCCATGAGAGGACTTTTCCCATCATATAGCTTTCATGTCCTTCTTCTTTGCTGCTATGAGGGCAACATTCTCCTCATTCTCCTCACCCTTTGACTGTTTGCTACAAAGAGCCTCCTCACGAGTCTCTTCTTGTATGAAGTCATCCCACAATCTCTCCCAGTTGGGATGGTTCTCTCTGGAGACAACACCTTTAACATAGGTGTTCCACTTCTCTGAAATTTCATTCAGATTAGTCCTAACCATTTCTCCATCTGATATAACCTCTCCAACTGCGCCAAGTTCATCGCGAACTTGAGTGATTCTGGTGAGATATGAGGACACTTTTTCAATCTTGGTCATCTTTATGTTTCTCAGCTTCTCTCTCAAGACCATTTTCCGGTTCTCATTGGAACTTTGGTATAGCTTGGTCAAAGATGCCCACATCTTGTAGGCATTTGCTTTTCTTGCAACATGGGGAATACCATGGTCCTTGATTGCATCAAGAATAATCCTCTTGGCCTTCACATTCTTCTTTTGGAATGCTGTCAAAAGAGTTGCATCCGTAGGAACAGTGATGGGATTCGATTGTGTGCTGTTCACAATGTCCCATAATTCAGCTTCCTCTCCTTCCAAGGACTAAAATTCGCTGCCTGATCCAACCTATCTTTGAATCTCAAGCCAGTAGCCCTGACCTTCTCAACTGAAACTCAGCTCTTCCCCTTTCTTATTCCAGGCAAAACCCCTCTGCACTCACTGCAAATCAAGTGCCAAATCTCTTGTCTGCTGAACCTCAGAGCTCCTGCTCTGATACCATGTTGAAATTACTCAGATAAACACTTAGTCACAAATCAGATTTCAACCTCCAATAAATACTTAAGTAAACTACTGTACTTTATGAGCAGAAACACAGAATGACTAAGATCTGAAAATATAGCAGCGGAAATATAAATGAACAGAAGACACATTCACACATTTAACACAGAAAATTTCTGGGCAATGCTCCTGGAAAAACCCACAAGTGGAAAACCAGTCAAGGAGATTCTTCTTATTGAGCTCTTACGAAAAAATTCTGAGTTTACAACAACAGTAGATTCAGCATTAAATACAGCTGTACTTATGTCAAGTACACAGTCCAACTCCTAGAAATTCGTGCCCAAAACAACACCTTGTTTTGAGTGCAGCAAGAACAGTCAACCAGCAAAGTAAGGCCGACCCATTAACTGCTGTAACAGCACCTTGAAATCCGTGCCCAACATTTGTACTTCAGGTACGAACAGTACGGATTTACCCACAGAAGATGCCTCAAAATCTGTGCAGCTGTCTCAAAATCAGCAACCAAAAACCACCTTGATTTCTGTGCAGAAGTACTCTGTATGAACAGTCTTAAATGCCTGTACAATCTTCTTCAATGCCTTGCCATCCAAGCTAGGTTGGGAGCTGGGTTGTGCATGGGGAGCAAAGAATGTGTTTATATTTCCACCTCCACAGCTCGGATTTGTAGGAATTGGAGGATGTGGCATTTGGCTTGGACTCTGAGTTTGAGTGATGTATGGAAAACATTGTGGATTTAATAGAGGGAGGCAACAAGGGTGTATTAGAAGAAGATTTGTCAACTCTGAGTGATGCCATTTCTGCATTATTCTTGCTTTCTTGCTTTTAAGTTTTAACCTCATTGAGAGTATCAATGTCCAGGCTGGCTTGGTTTTAAGTTTTAACATCTTGGTCAAAACCAAGGCAAGGACCAATGTCATGGCAGGTAATCTGGGCAAGGTGGTATTTGAATCTATCTATGCCGCCACTACGAGTTTGCAAAATTAACATTTAATCTTTAGCAGATCCTGGAATCTTTTTCGGAGTAATTCCAAGCAAAGTCCTTCTCTCTTGGCATTTTCACTTTTTTGGTTTAATGTTTTGCCACTGTTTTGTTGGGAGGAGGGTTTACTGGTGGTTGCTAACTTCTCCGGTGAATCTCTGTTATGAAATGCAACAGTGTCGACAGCAGGTAACAACCTTGAAACCCCTGAAAAAACAATAGCATAAAAACAAACCTGAATAACAACTCCAAAAACTCCAAAAAGCAACAAAAAGTCTTAAAAAGTAGTTGCTTTATACCTTAAATAGCTAACAACAGTGAAGAAAGGAGGAAAAAATTGTGTAGAGGTATCATGAAGGGTGAATAAGAAGCTGTAACAGTGACTGGCTGAGTAAAACTTCGAAATACACGGTTTGTTTTGATGCCCTAGTTTCATAACCGTGTCCTGCTTTTGGTCTGTTTGTCACTTGCAGTCACTGTGGCAGAGAAGAAATTCACCCAGACAGATAAAAAATGAGTCAAATCGGGGTTTTTCTAGGCGAGTTTAACTTGGTCAAATCCAGTTAAACTCGTAATGCTGAGTTAAACACATGATTAACCGTGATCCTAGTTTAACGATTAACCACGAGTAAAACTCATTCCGACTGAGTCAAACTTGGTCAACCACGAATTTGACTTGTGCTGAACTGTAAAATCTATTTACTGGCCGGATCTGAGTCAAACTTGTGATTCAACGAGTATGACATGTGATTCCCGCGACCTTGCTAATTCTTCTCTTTCTTTTCTTCTATTGTGTTTCAGTTAGATATGATTTTCTTGGGAGATGAATCATGCCCTCCTCCATTGGTGGCTTGATTTTACATACTAAGTTGTCTTTCAGTGTTATGTACCATTTTTTAGAGTCAATTTATACAATTTCAATTGCAATTTTCCAACTCATTGAAAATCCTCAAATGCTTGATATATGCCTTTTTCTTTTCTCTACATTTCTGTAACATGGCCATTTTACACACAATCAATTTACATACCAGAAGATAACTAAATGAAAATAGCTGAATGCCATGCTCTTGAATTTAATATGCAAGAGACAGTAGCTTGCTTTTAAATGAGTAATGCTCTTATATGACCACAAAATCATGTTCATGATATTGAATTTGATATGAAAGAGACAGTATTGAATTATTCTCAGACAGTTTTGAATTATTCTCAGCTAACTGCAATTTTTTTTTATCTTTCAAGCTGGTTTTATGTGCAAGATATTAATTTTGATAGAAAATATACACCCAATCATATTGTGACATCTTGAATTGCTCTGTAGAGGGTGATTAGTCACTTTGAATTGCTAGGATATTACTATTTGATGAGCATGCTTAACTGTGAAGTTTTATCTTTGAAGTATAACGGAGCAACTCTCCAGAGACCAATGGGTTCTCTATTTGATTTTTCATTTTATTCCCATATTTTAAAATTTAGATATAACAAGGATTTAGTTACCTTTCCAAGCCTTCGAGGTTGGATCATTAATGGGAAGTTTCAATCATGAGTTCTTAGATCTAGACACGAGGAACTATCAGCACAAGTTTGAAGTCTTTGTGGGACTAAGTTTTTCCCATATTGTTATGTCTTGACTTGCTTTGTAGAGGGTGATCAATCAGTCTTATTTGCACTACAGATTTGTATCCATGCCTATTGTACATCCTTCTTCCAGATATGCTCTCCGTTTCTGGAGTTTGGTTCTCAGGCTTGAGCTTAGATCCGCACTTTACTTTGTATTGACATCATTGTATTTGGCAGTCCTATTGACCTACTTCAGTGGTCATTTGTTGGACATTAATAAAATTATCTTATCTTACCATTGGTTTCAGCTCAAAGAGCTTTGTCTACCGTGGGCTCTGATACTGATTGTCATCTTTCTTGTATTAGCACTGCTTCACTGGAAGTCATGCACCTTAATACTATTCCAGGAGGCTGTGGAGCCACAGTTTGAAGCTTGAGCCATCACCTGGAAGTCCGTATAAGTGTTATATTATTTTCAAAACTGTGTTCTGATATCAGAAACAATGAGTTCTATTGCATTTCTGCTGAGAAAAATATCTGTTTAAACTTTAATTCATCCTTTTTATTTGAAACTTATTTATATTTAGCATCTCTTTCATTCCAATTATGCTTTGATATACTGAGCTCGACCACTATAACTTACAAAAAACGAACACTGCTGAGATGCTAGTCCAAGCAATATATATTCATCTGGACAATAATTACCAATGGGAACGATTCTGATGTCTTATACTGTCAATCACAAGTCATAAACTGTCAATGAAAATTATTGGAATCATTAGAAATGCTCAAGTCTTTGCAATGTATTTTAGAGGGTAACGACTCTTCTTTATTTATTGGTTCAATGTTCATTTGATATACGTTATTCCTATAGAGGTGATGAATTGCATACTGACAGGGTTTCTAGACGGTTGTGAGGAGCACATAATGATCAGCAGTCATCCAGACACTGATGATGCAGCAGCTTATGAAAATCCTGATGAAGAAGCTGTAGCGATGATTGAAGAATCCCCTACTACTGTTGCAATGCTTTCAAGTCCCACTGGTGGGTATCTTCTATTGCAATGAAATAGTTCAGCAGTTAATCTTTTAGTACATTTACACTGGTACTTTACCTTGAATTAACTAGACTCTGAGAACTTGTTTAAGTAGAATATATATTCATTCCGTGTAACATTATTACTTATAGTTATGAATCATACTTCTGTAGACATAGTATAGAGAGGCATCCCTTATCAGAAATTTTGTACAAAATAGCAGAAAATGCAGACCAGTGAAATGAAAGGGAACATTTTGAACTTAACGTGTATCCCAAAAGATATGAGAATCATGTACAAAGCCTCGATGAGAGTGAATGTTCGTTTTTTATTCCCCAACTTCTTACTATTAAATATGATTTAATTAATATTAAGTCGCACCAACTTAACTTTCTGACATGAATTTATTATAAAAATAAGTTCCCAGCTTAAACTCTTAAGTTACAAAGTATAACCATTAATAAATATCTACTTTATCAGCCGTGCTCAGAGGTCATGCTAGACACAACTGGTTGTCCCAAAACATAGCCAACTTATCTAAACCAGGTAAGTTACAGAAATTGTTTGCAACCCACCTCTGAGTGGAGTAACCGGTCAACAGTAGAGCAAGGTTTGCAACTTGTCATTCAGTTGTCTTCTCTAAGCACCATCTACCAAAGATGATCACAAGGCTTGTATTTGGCATGGTTAATGCCAAGTCAACCATCTAATCTTCTACACCTTGCTAGCACAACAAACTGATGTTGAAAAACAAGGCTTTCTTAGCCTGCTATGACCTATAAAGAGACTGACCTGTCCACTGCACCTCTAGTTGAACTTTGCCACTTTTTACGTTCATTTTTCAATTCCACCAGCGAAACTGAACTCCCATTGCGGGTGATATTTTTTCTCGCTTTGCTGTAGAAGCCATTTTGCTTTCACCCTCCTTATGGGCATTCTTCCACTCATCCCTTTTAGCAACATGTTGTTATGATGACTTACTACAACAGCAAATAAACAAAAAGTAACTTGTTTCTATTCCTCACCTTTCTTCAGTGTCTTCTGCTTGGCCATTCTCTCTCAGTCGAGGAAAGTTCTTTCATTGCACATCCTCCAAGCTTCTGTAGTACCATTTAGGTTGCATTTTTTGTGTTCTTCCCTCAAGATTGGAACCTATAGAGCTCCCAAGTTTCATTAGTACCTTTTAGGTCTCATTTTTTATGTTCTGCATTCAAAATCAGAACTAATATAGCTCCTCTAATAACAGATCCTCCAAGGTGCTGTAGTACCATATGGGTCTCATAACTTATATCACTCTGCCTTGGAGCACTTCCAATTTACTCACTGAATTCTTCATGCACATTACGACTTCATGGCTGTATACTTCAATGTATCTTGCTGCCATGTATGTATACCCTTTAGAAGGGTTAGGATCTTTTTGAAGCCTTTGGATGAGTTGAACGATAGTGTCATCTGCCGGCCATTCTCGATGGGCTTTCTCGAGCCAACCTGGAACAGGTAAAGATAAGGTCAAAAGGGATCCATCCTCCTCAAATTGCTGGGATAAAGCATTAGCCACCACATTTTCTTTACTTGTCTTGTAGATAATCTCATAATCATACCCTAGCATCTTGGTGACCCACTTATGTTGCTTTGGTGATGATAACCTTTGTTTGAGAAAGTTCTTCAGATTATGATGGTCAGTCTTGTTTTGGAAACGTCACCCTATGAGATATGGATGTCAAGTCTCCACTACATGAAGGATGGCCATCATCTCTCTCATATGTGGATATACCCAAATTGTGATTAGACAACTGCTTACTGGTGAATGCCAAGGCGTGCCCTTCTTGCATCAAAACCACGCCAAGACCTCTACCTAAAGCATCACACTCGAGGACAAAAGTTTTAGTAAAATCTAGCATTGCTAATATTGGAGTAGTGCGCATGGCATCCTTTAAAGTTGAAAAGGCTTGCTTGGCTGCTTTGTTCCATACAAATACATTTTTTTTGAGCAAGGATGTTAGGGGAGTAGCAATTTTGCCATAATTTTTTACAAACTTCATGTAGTAGTCGGTAAGTCATAAGAATTTATGTAGGCTCTTCAACATCTTGGGCTAGGGCCACTCTTGCAACTGCAAATTTCTTGGGATCTACTCGTATACCATCCTTACTGAGAATGTGCCCCAAGTATTCAATCTCTGAAGCCCCCAAAGAACATTTGGAACGTTTCAGGAATAGTCGGTTGTCCCAGAAGAGTTGTAAGGCTTTATCGACATGGTCTATGTGAGAATCCCATGTTTTGCTATAGATCAAGATATCATTAAAGAATACTAGCACAAATTGACCATCCTTTTTTTTTTAACCATCACTATTGGTGAAGAGAAAGCACTTTGACTAGGTTGAATGATGCCAACCTCTAACATTTCTTGAATCATATGCTCAATCCCACTCTTTTGTGCATATGGGTACTAATGTTAGGTGGTACACTTCCTGGTTGCAAATGAATAACATGGTCATGATTTTGAGCACGTGGAAGACCCTTTGGCATCTCTCTAGAGTCCAAGTACCTTGGAATGATTGACGATAACATTTTGGAGATCCACTGGAGTAGAGGGTATAAATGTTTGAACATCCAGTGAGCATAGTTGTGCAATTACATCATGGTGCCCCTTTTTGGGTAATTTTGTTGTGCTAATAGAGCTTAGAATCTCCTCCAAATACCCCATTATGTTCATAAATCTGAATCACCTATGGCCCCTTTAGTATTAGGTCGACCATATTATATATACATTTACACATTACATGTACATTTAATCTGATATATGCCTCACTTGGGGTCATATCATATGCAGTTAACCCCATATATGCTCCCCTTGGGGTCATACCAACATATATAGAGATCGTGTAGTCATTATTGAGGACATTTGATTTAGATGTATGAGTGTATTGGGGTATTTGGAGGAGATTCTCCTATTATTTAAGGAGTTGTTGTATAATTCATCTCTCTTATCTATATTGTAGTTATGCTCCATGCTCACATTGTTGTACATGATGTGTACTTCCGGTTTATTACTATATTGCATGGGGACCCGTCCCCCCCACAAAAAACCTGCGTACCCGCCATTCCCGCATTTCGGGGACCCTTAGGAAACGTCCCCAAACTGCTAGGCATTCCATTGGGGACTCGGGGACTTGTTGGCCGTCCTCAAGACGTTACGGGCATATTTCAAGGACATTCCAGGCAGATTTTGGGGATGGTCTGTGCAGATTTTAGGGATTTTCTGGGCAGATTTTGGGGTATTCCAGGTATATATATCTTCAGTTCTGACAATCATAGAAATTGGTGATTGGACAATACGATTGTTTTTTCCATCCATTATTTTTGTATTGCACAGAATCTAAATCTGTTGTACAAGTTGCAGCTCAAAAAATGGGTTTTGTATGATGGGTTCAATTTGGGTTTTTGGTGATTTAAATATTCTGTTTTCAACAACAACACTACAACAAACAAAACTTCCATGTAAAAAAAACAGGAAATGCAACATTTCAAAGTGCTGATCCTTGTGGTTACTGCTCTTGTTCTTTTCATTTTTATGGTCATCTTAGCTTTTACATATTGTACATGGGTTTCCAGGGGTCATTCAAGTCTAGTGCTTCCACCATCCCAACCTCGAGCATTGTGAAAACAATCAGATAGTAGTGACTTGGATAGGGTACTAAATGTTTGGATAAATTCCTATTCAAATCACCTTCTTATTCTGAAATATGAATCTAATCTCTTTACAGAACGAAAATGTTTTATAGCGGTTTTCAACACAGATGTAAAAATCTGGAAAACCTATTGAGAAGAGAATGCCTTTTATGTTTTAACATAAACATCATTAACAAGAAATACGAAGAAGAAAAACTGCCGTAGAGATAGTTATCACTTAAGTTTCCTAAAGCTAAACTGTGTTTTGCTCATGTCTAGTAGCCAATAATAGAATGTCACTCGGCCCTTTTTAAATTGCTCGAGCTTTTTCAAAATTGGCAAGTGTAAGGGCTGTGCATAATAGTATATAGTTAGTATAGCTTGTTATGCTTACAAGCTTGAAGCAACTACACATGTTTATGGTGAATTTTAACATAATCTCTCTCTCTCTCTCTCTCTCTCTCTCTATATATA